>PVKU01004181.1:0-154352 GCA_004027475.1 Anoura caudifer
TTCTTCATTTCACTTATTGTAGCCTTCATTTTTTCATCTAATTTGTGAGCAAAATCAACCAATTCTGTAAGCATCCTGATTACCAGGGTTTTGAATTGTGCATCTGATAGGTTGGCAATCTCTTCGTCGCTTAGATAAATTGGCTCTGGGGCTTTGATTTGTTCTCCGGTTTGAGCCATTTTCATTTCTGGGTTTTTTTGTTGGTTTGTTTTATCTAGTCACAGCTGTTACATGGTGAGGGGTGGAGCCTCAGGTGTTCCCCAGGGTGGGACAGCCCAGTCGCTAGGTAGTGACGCTGTATGTGGGGGCAGGGTCCGAGAGGAGATAATAGCCCTTGCTTTACTCACTCTCAGATTCCAGTTCCTTTCACCGCTTCCCCTTTGCCTGGATTATCTGCACGTGAATGTGGGACCACCCGGTCAGCCAGCCGCCTTGTGCGGCCTCACTGGTTCTGCACAGTTGCCGCCCTGTGCTCGGGGTCTGCTAGCCGCCGCCTGTGCACCTGGGGGCTGCCAGCTGCTGCTGCCTTCTTGCCAGGTCCGCACCTCCGCTTTTTCCTGCCGCGACTCCGCCCCTCTTACTGGTCTGGATGAATTGTTGTTGGACTTCCAAACAGTTTGATTTTCTGAGTTCTGGTTGTTTTCTTGTTTCTAAATCTTTGTTGTCTTTAATTTTGGTTGTGAGAAGAGGCACAGTGCGTCTGCCTACGCCTCCATCTTGGCCGGACCAGACAAACATTTTAAGGGACTTAACTTAGGGTGCATCAGACTTGTCTTGGAAGAGCTATTTCCTAGATAATATTAGTGTTAGGATTAGTTGCTGAAAAATTAATTTATTTTGGTGGTTTTGAGAATTCAGTGAGCCACTGCAGGTTAAATACCAAGCACTGTGCCTGTTAGTGAAAGGTCTCTAGAGAGGACTGGCTGTGTTGGTGATGGTGGTTATTTGAACACCACAAACATGAGATGTCGTAGTTTGTTGAGGTATGAAATAGCGCCTCTGCCCCTAATGGAAGTCTTCATCACTTTGGAGAATACAGCACTTGTGAGCCCTTAAATGTTTGCTTCTCATCACCTTCTTTACATTTGAGTCACAGAATTAGAACCCAGAGGGATCTTAGAAAGTATGTATCCAGACCCTTCATTTTACAAGTGAGGCCCCAAGAGAGTAATGTCTCTTCCCAAGCATTATAGCTGGTTAGCAGACATACATAGTTTGGAAGGTGACTCCACAAATATGTTTTTGGTAAGTGTATTTTTGGATAGTTAATTGGACATGTTCAAAGGATGAGTACATTTGATATAAGTTGTAATCCATTGGATGTGTATTAAGATTATAGTACTATTAATATTAATAATTAACATATTTTTGTTAATTTATTCATAAGTGAAGTGATACTTTATAGCTTTTGTAGTAAAACACCCCTAGATTCAGTTTGCTCACTCCACACTCAAAATTACACTACATGCTTTGCAAGATTCTAAATTTTCCATCATTGGCATCTTAGAAGTGCTTCTAATACTGTTGGCTGTCATAGTTAGATACTACCTTTAGTGTTTATTTTACATTTGATCGTGCATTACTTTTTCATTCTCATTTTCACTCTGATACTAAGGACTTCTCTGAGCTCCAAAAAGAAGCAGGAAGGAGGCTGGGAGCACAGAGGGATATGGAAGCCAAGTACCAGTGTTAAAATTCATAGCACTATTCCAGGTAGTGGTGGGGATGTGCACTCTGAATTCAGGAGCCACCCCCAAATCTAACTATTGAAGAAGAAGTGCATATTTCAGTTACTTTCTACATCAGATATCTTAGATCTTTGTCTCTGGACCTATCTCTTAAAAAAGCCACTTAAACCTTGTGGGGTTATTTGTTTTTTTGTTTTTATATCTAAAATTGCCTGGTCCTGTGAAGCAAATGCTGACCCTGTTCAGGTTGAGTTATCAAGAGAATCACTCTGCTCTAGAGGTTTTATATGCAGACAATCAGATTACAGTTTAGAAACTCAGCAAATGACTTTTGCTGAGATGCCCATGCACTATCTGTGATCTTGGGCAGCTGCTAGTTAAGAATCAGATTTATAACAGACACATCCAAAACTGAGGATTCTCAGGATGCGCAGGTCAGGAATTTCCCTGCAAGCTGGGGGCACCATGGAGTTCCCCCAACTCCAGGGAAAGAGGTATATTGGGCATCTTCCCAATCAACATTTTCAGGCTGGTTAAGGAGAGCCCTTGAAGTTTTTCAGTGGAGATTCAATCTCCTCTGCAAGATTGAAAAAGATTTGGTAGAGAGATTTAAAGGTGGGTGGTGTTGTTACAGAACCCTGCCTGTGGTGTTCTGGAACAGCTGTGGGGTTCAGTTGCCTACCACCAAGAAGTGTGACTCTCAATGCAAAAGTTTGGTGAAAAAGGAAAGGGGTTGTTTATTTAAAGGTTATACAGATTCAGAATGATGGCAGATTTGTGATGTTAAATCCCACTCCCTTTAAAACACCCCAAAACACATAATCTTGCCCCCCTTTGCCAACCCAGGCCAGTTTCAGAATATGCCAGTCAGCGGTACCATCTTTCAAAAAAGAAGTCCATGGCTCAGCATCCCAGGCATCTCCCACTAATCCGTACTTGATTAGGCAGGTACCACAATTTCCAGCTCCTCAGCTGTGCCGCCATATTCTCCAGCCAGGTTTTCCAGTGGGTCTCCTCTTTCTTACTCCAGCTCTTAATCCAAAGCCACATGGCACCTCCTTACACATCAGGCCTTATGGTGGATCTGTGTGGGCCCTTCTACATCCTTTCAAACTTCATGGCTGCTACATTGTGACTCCACTCTACTCTCTCTCCTTCATGGCAGACTAGCCCCTATTTTACAATGCTGATCAAGAGCTTCCTACACAACCTCATATTTGGCACTACATGTTCTGAAAGTCACTTAGACCTTTTACCCAGGTGGTAGCATGCTTCACTTCAGGAAGGACGTGGCTATCCACTTGCCATTGTTATGAAAAGTATCTTAAGCCATGTCATCCACTCTCCCTTCCCCCAACCAAGGGCTGCAGAGATTTTGGGACCCCTCACTCTGCACCCCATTTCAGTGTGAGCAACCATCATCTAGGAGTGTCAGTTATTTTGAGACCTGGTTCCTAGCACCCATTATCTTAGCTTGATGCCGTATTAAGGCCCATGTGCTTACACGTGCATCTTGGCCATTTAAAATGGTGTTCTTTGAGCCCTGGCCAGGTGGCTCAGTTAATTGAAGTATTATCTCACACACCAAAAGGTTGCAGGTTTGATTCCCAGGCAGGGCACATACCTAGGTTGGGGGTTCAGTCCCCATTTGGAGTGCATGTAGGAGGCAACCAATAGATGTTCTCTCTCTTTCTCTCTCTCTTCCTCTCCTAAAATCAATAGACATATCCTTAGATGAAGAATGAATGAATACATACATACATACATACATACATATCAACATGTTATTCCTTGCCTCAGAAGCTCCTTGCTTTCTGTGGCTTGAACATTATCATCCTCTGTTGATATTTGTTTTATCAAAGTTATTGTGAGGTCCCTTCTTTCTTCATTGCAACCATTACTGCATGGAGGCTAACGCTGTGTCTCCTATTTGTACTTGTCACAGGTTTGAACATTGGTAGCAGTACATTGAAGACAAAGACAACTAACAAAATTACTTCAGAGGCTAGTTTTTCATCTAGCGAAGGAAGTCCTTTGTCAAGGTAAAGTCATGAAAGCCGTTCTAAATAGTGGCAACAAGAAGAGAAATGTCACTGCACAGTGAATCAAACTTTAGCTACGTATTATTTGTTGAGTGACTTGATAGAATGTTTTGGTTTTGGGGTTTTGTTTATCTAAACTAACAGTTGAAACTTCAGTCTACATTGGAAAATATTTGCACCAGAGCCAAGTATGTTTTGCAGCTGTTGTTTCCTTGGTTTAAGACTCAATTGACACCTCAGTGAACCACAAATTAGTGTCTACAGCTGCTTGCAGTAGGGCTGCTTAGAGGCCACACAATGGAAAAGGGCAAAGAGAAAACATCAAACCTTAAAGGAAATAAAGTGGCCCATTTTTTTCTTTCTGAGACAGCTGATATACATGCCAACAATTGCTGGATATTTGTTTTTGTACTCCTCTTTTTTACTAAGTATTTGGGCTGGATACTTTCTTGCTTATTTTCCATAAGGAACAAAATGTATTTTTTCACATTTGTTAAACTGTGGCACTTCTTGTATGTTTTTCAAGCAATGATAAGTGAGTTGTATGCTGGATTTGTCATCAACATGCAATACTAATGATGCCGTGACATTGAGTCACTTAGGAAGAATTTATAGATGGGAAAAGAAGCAATCGTCTGATGAAATACCTACCTTTCCTGATTTGGGATGAATATAATTTAAAATACGACAAGTTTCCTTTTCTATTAACATTTCTCATATTAAAAAGTCCTTCCAAAGACTACATTACATTTGAATTAACTGCTTACCCCATTGAAGTTTTAAAACAGGAACTTTACATTTCTAGTATCCTAAAAGATTAAATGATTTGATCCAGAAATACAGTATCTTTAAAATTCTTTTTTGTTTATATTTTGAAAAACATTACAATATTGTTAGGACCTGGGATATTTTAAAATAATAGTGATTTTCTGAAATTGAATTCTTGCTTTTAGAAACCTGATAAGTTCAGTTTTAGGGAATTGCTTATTTAATTATCAGAAATTATTATCTTTAACACCTGGGTTTTCATCCATGTTTTTGAAGAAAGTGAAAGCTAAATTATGGGTCAGGAAGAGTATTATGGTATTTTTTTAATAATTATACTATAAATGCAAGTTCTAGGTCTTCTAAAATAAATTTTAAAAGACAATAAATTCTACAGGTATATTTTAGGGCTTAATGTTACCATTGGCATAATAATACATAAATTTAGTTTTTATAGATGGTTAGAAATGTTTTTATTATAATTTCAGAGGCATTAAAAACAATTCTTCATAACCTTTTCTTTATATATATTCTTCAAGTAATTTTTAAATATATTCAGAAAGCTGTTGGATTCTGTAGAGCATTTTTTCTCAGCCTGATCATTTCATGTCTTATATCTATATTTCATTATAAAATCAAACTTTTTTCTTCTTCAATTTGAGGCAGGGGCCTTTTGTTATTACTGTTGTTTGTGAATGAAATTAATTTCTTAAATAAATTACAAGTAATCACATCACTTTTAAGAAAAAAAAAAAGTCTTTAAGAAGCCTCGATTCTAATCCAGTGAAGAAAAGGTCTGGGCGCCCAGTAAGTGGGTTTGGATTTATCTGGTTTTGTTCTTATGCTGGGTTTGGTGTTGTTAATAAACCATCTTGGGCTTTGGACAGCTCCAGTTTTGCTATTTGTGCCTGGATTCACTGAAATTATGTAGAGGCTTACATTTAAAGATCCCACTTACTGCAGTCACTCCTCATGCTTTATTGCTTTTACAAGTGGTCTCAAAACCAGTACTTGAGAATAAACATAACAGTGCAGTGCTGCTGTAGCACTTTTAAAAATTCTTCTTCACTCTTTTTTTGTCAGTGAGCTGATGAGCAACCTTAAAAAAAAAGAAAAAAGACCCTGCTAGACCTTAAAAAAAATGGCTTCCTCTGATGTCCCAGAAACAATAATTATGATGTGTTAGTTAAGCCTAAACTACAGCTGAGGGATTTTACTTTAAAGCAGCGGCTTGGGTGCAAAACTACATTTATAGCTCTTTGTCTGCACCTCATTATGTGTGGGCCTGATTCATTAAGTAATTGGTTTGCAGTTGTTTACATGAGTATTAAGGCCTTCTTTTCAGCTGCCTTTGAGAGATACATTGTGCAAATGTTGCCTGCAATGAATGCAGAATGAGGGCCAGAGGGTCCATCCTATTGGCTAAACAGTGTACTCTGTTGAAAAGCCAGAGAAAGGGATTGGGTGCTGCTTTGCATAGCAATAGATTTCTTAATAAGCGTTACAGATTAATACACACAAGCTATAAAAGATGCAAAGAGATACTCTTAGCACATTTATACATGCTCATTTCATTGTGATGTGGTAGGGTCCGGATGCTTTCATATTATGTTTTTCAGAGCAGCAGCTTCAGTGCATGAGCCGTAATAGAATCCGATGTTTATTGTATTATACCGGTAAATCACAGGCGAGCAGGCAGATTGGCAACAGTTTATTATTAAAGATTCTTTCAGGGTAAATCTTTTTCTACCATTGAATTTGCTTCAGCAAAATCATTTTGTGGTTGAGTGGGGATGAAAGGCATAATGTACGAAGGAGTGAGTCCTAATAGGAAGCCATTCTCCAAGTAAAGACCACTTGTTTCCTTTTGTTCAGGGGTGCATGCCAGAGCTTCCTCTCCTCTGAAAACACTATCTTGCTTTACCTTCCCCAGGAAGCCGGTTTTCACTCTCCCGGATCCATTTATTCAGTGGAGAGTATATTTTAACAACCTGTCGTGTAACTTCATTTTACTGGCTGGATCAAGATAACGTTTTACCAAAAGAAAGAAGGAAAAACATTTTACCAAAAGAAATGTATGTGTGCTTACAACATAATTGCCTGGGAGAAAGATAGCCAAGTTTACCCAGCCATTGCAGGCGCCCTGGGAGGGCCTCCATGGGTGGCATTCTGTGCCAACCCTGCAGCCATGGGAGTGGCCAGCGGAGGGCGCCAGGCTGCAGCTGATGTTTGCTGGGGCGGTGGTATTTTTCTTCGTGACAGGTCATTTCCCCCTGGGATGATGCGAAGATCACAAGGAAATAAAAATGAGGTTTTCTTGATGTGCTTTAGGTTCTCATATAAAAGATCCCCTTCTCCATCTCTGGCTTAGAAAACCTGCAGCTTCCTAAATAATCCACATGCTTTTCATCACAAACTAGTATACTTTACTTTTTCTACACAGAGCACAAAAAACAATCTCTTGATTATCTGAAGGGAAGCAGTTAGTTAACAAGTTGACCCCAGGTAGTTAAAAAATGGCATCTGTTGCAGGGCCCCTGGTTAACCATCAGGGGGCACTCAGACTTTGTTGAATTAGACTGTCTCAGACTTTGGTCTGCCTCTAAAACTTAAAATTAGTATTTACACATATTTGTTGGCACACTTACTGGGATTTATTCTTTTTGGACTACTTTTAGCCTTCTACTTTTCAGAAATATGTCTATTTTGAGGAAAATTCTAGCCAAACATACTATGTGAGACATTTTAATATTTTTAACTAGCAGTCAAAATCAATAAAAATTGTAGAATTCTGAGTCTAGAGACCACAAATTCTCATAAATTAGTTACTTTCAGGCTTATAAAAAGACCCTAGAACTGGAAGGACATTTCCTGCTGAAGCCTTTTCTCATTGTCCCCAACACTATAGACCATGTTCTTGACAGGACACTCAGTATCATTGCCAAATTCAATTGACATGACCTCAAAGTCACATTAACTTGGGCAGTTTGTTAACATGCTGTGGATATCTTTTTCTTTAAAAAAAAAAAAAAATATTGACGTTGAAGTTGAGAGTCAGTGTGTTATTAACATTAAGACATCCCCCACATCTGCTGTTTTCCAAAGTCCTTCTCCCTACTAGCCAAGAACGAGCATCCAGAACCCTAGCCTGTTTTATATCTGTTGCTGCCAGTTAGGAGTTTCTGTTGCCTATACCCCCTCAAGCATTGAGTGGGCTTGCACTCTACAGCACCCTCCCAGCCAGCTGGCCCAGGTCTGTGTGCTCACTGGATGCCCACATATCATTTCCCCACACAGCATGCTATGTTGTGTGCACTGGCTTTTATTCCTGCGCTTTTGCTGGAATGTTATTGCCACACACTTTCACCTGACTGGTGCCTACTAGATTATCAAGGCTTAACTTTTAACCTTCTGAAAGTTTCCTGAACAGAGGCTGTGGCACTGTGGCTATTTCTATTATCAATCTGTTTCTGGAAGCTCCTCACTGAAGTTTGGGTGGCTTTTCTCATTAACCAGTGCTCAATAACCATTGGACTTCCTGTGTGAGTAATCAGCAATATATAGCTCCACCATTCACTCAAACATCATTTATTTTTTTAAGTATATTCTATTGATTATGCTATTACAGTTGTCCCAATTTTTACCCCTTTGCCCCATCTACCTGATACCTCCTTCCCTCTAGCAATCCTTCCCCCTTAGTTCATGTCCATGGGTCTATAAGTTCTTTGGGTTCTGTATTTCTTAAACTATTCTTAACATCCCCCTGTCTATTTTGTACCTACCAATTATGCTTCTTAACCCCTGTGCCTTTACCCCCATTACCCCTCCTCCCTCCTAGCTGATAACCCTCCAAATGATTTCCATATCTATGATTCTCTTCCTGTTCTATTGTTTGCTTAGCTTGTTTTTGTTTTCATTTTTTTAGATTCAGTTGTTGATAGTTTTGAGTTGTCATTTTAACGTTCATAGTTTTGATCTTCTTTTTCTTAAATAAGTTCCTTTAACATTTCATATAATATAGGCTTAGTATTGATGAACTCTTTTAATTTTGCCTTATCTGGGAAGCATTTTATCTGCCCTTCCATTCTAAATGATAGCTTTGTGCGATAGAGTAATCTTGGTTGTAGGTACTTGCTTTTCATCACTTTGAAAACTTTCCAGTCCATTCTTGCCTGCAAAGTTTCTTTTGAGATATCAGCTGATAGTCTTATGGGAACTCCTTTGTAGGTAACTCTCTGCTTTTCTCTTGCTTCTTTTAAGTTTCTCTCTTTATCTTTAACCTTTGGCATTTTAATTATGATGTGTCTTGGTGTGGTCCTCTTTGGGTCCAACTTATTTGGGACTCTTTGTGCTTCCTGGACCTATATGTTTATTTCCTTCACCAAATTAGGGAAGTTTTCTTTCATTATTTTTTTCAAATAAGTTTTCAATTTCTCGCTCTTTCTCTTCTCCTTCTAGCATACCTATGATTTGGATGTTGGCACTTTGGAGAAGTCCCAGAGTCTTATTCTTTCCTCATTTTTTTTAAATTCTCGTTTTCTTCGTTCTGTTCTGGCTGAATGTTTATTTCTTCTTTATGTTCCAAACTGTTGATCTGCACCTTGGCTTCCTTCCCTTCATTGCTGGTTCCATGTGGATTTTTCTTTATTTCACTTAGTGTAGCCTTCACTTCTTCCTTTATGCTTTTGCTGTACTCAAATGAGTTCTCTGAGCATCCTTATCACCAGTGTTTTGAACTCTGCATCTGATAGATTGGCTATCTCCATTTTGTTCTGTTATTTTTCTGGGATTTTGTTTTGTTCTTTCATTTGGGCCATGTTTCTTTGACTCCTCAATTTGGCAGCCTCCCTGTGTTTGTGTCTGTGTATTGGGTAAAGCTACATCGACTCCCTGTCTTAGCATACCTATTAAGCTGTATGGAGTGGACACTTAGGTATTCACCATGGCAGGGCAACCCACTTCACCACTTTGTGGCTCTGTATGGGGAAGAGGGGTTGGAGAGGAGACAATACTTCTGCCTAACTATTGGAGGCTTGCTTGGCACTTGCCCCATTTCCAGTCACCTCACCAGTTTCCTGTATGCCGCTGGTGCCTCTCCATCTACCACACTGGTGGTGGTTCCTGGAGTGGGTGGGTTTGTGTACATTCTAGGACCATGTAGGCCCTTTAAACTGACTCTCCTGAGAACCTGCAGTTTCTTCTGCCACCCCAACCTCCACTAGTTTTTACAGCCAGAAGTTATGGGACTTTATCTTCCAGCACTGGAACGCTGGGCTACATGGTCTGGCCTGGAATCATTTGCTCCCAAGGCACCCCTCCTGATCCTTATCCACTACATGTGAATGTGGGACCAACCATTCTGCCAGCCTCTGCTGACACCTTGCCATTACCATACTGTTTCCTCTCCACCCCAGGCATCCGTCTCTACACCATCTACCCATCTGGATGAATATGGCTTCTTTAAATCCTTGATTGTCAAACTTCCATACAGTTCTAATTTCTGGCAGTTCTGAGTGTTTATGTTTTGAGGTTAGTTTTGATCCTTCTTATGGTTACACAAGGATGTGAAGTATGTCTACCTACACTTCCATCTTAAGTGGACCAATCATCATTGCTTTATAAAAGTCAGTTGCACAATTACCATCACCTCTGTATGGCATTATGTACCCCAGCTGCAGAATCACATACTTCATTAAGTTATCTGCATGAGTCTGCAGGAGAGGGAGAGGTGTAGGCAAACATTTTCAATAGGAGACTCTTGCAGTCAATTGCGATTACATCCTTTCTGTTCATGCATTCTGCATTCAGTTTTCAGGAAGCAGGACCTGGGTGAGCACACATAGAGTGTTTTATTGAGGTTCTTACCTGAATTTGATGAGCACTTGTGGGCTCTTGACATGTGGGCCTGGAGTGTTTTCCCCCAATCTTACTACTATCAATTCTCAGCCCACCCTGCAACTTCCCATTATGACTTGTGTCACAGTTATTATTTAGTGTCTTCCTCCACTGAAGCATAAACCCCCAAGAGCAGAGATCAAGTGTGCCTTCTTGGTTGCTGCAGCCCCAGCACAGAGCCTGATGCATAGTGTCATCTAAGAAACTGAGTGAGTGAATGAATGAGCAGACTATTACAGACTAGATATTCTGCCCACTGCTTGTGGATGGCCTGGTGGAGTCAGTTTTCCTGGAGTCAGCTCTTCCATTCTGATTCCCACCCATCAGGCTCCTCAAGGAGGACACTTCATACAGCTTGGGCTTGTTTCAGCCCAGTCTGTCTCCAAATCTTACCCTTTCTTGGCCCCCTGTGCCTGAATATTCATCTCCTCTACTTAGAACCCATGAAACCAAACCATGCACATGCCTTTCTTTATCCAAATGTCTAGACATTGCAGCAGTGCTGCTTCCCCCAAAACTTACTGTACATAGACTCTTGATAAGATTATCTTTGTGCTTATCAGAATACTTCAATGAAGGCATTACTACCTCATTTTACAAGCAAGAAAATGGATGCTTAGAAGGTTAGGAAGCTTGCCCAGGGCCATGCAATAGGCCTCATTGGGTTTTAAGAGTAGAGTATCTCTGGCCCCACAGCTGACACTGTCCTAGCTTCTGGAAGGAACTCTCATAACAAGTAACACACTGGGACAGGGACCAGTTATTTCATCTACCCAGGTTTCCCCTACCCTGCTGTTTTACCACTTCTCACAAGGCCCTGTGGATAGAGGTTTGCGACCTGTGAATTTTGTGTGCTGGGAAAAACATTTTTATCTACTTCTGCCCCACCACTGGCTGTCTTTGTGTGTCTTGAGACATATTCCTTAACCTCTCCGGAGCTCACCTGAGGATATGTTTATTGATTTCAGAGAAGAGGAATGGAAGAGAGAGAAACATCAATTGGTTGCCTCCCATATCCTGACTGGGAATCAAACCTGTGACCTTCTGGTGTATGAGATGATGCTCCAACCAACTGAGCCACCTGGCCAGGACTCTGCTATAATTTAATAATAAGCTTCTTAGAAAGACATAGTTTTGTTTTTCCATGTTTCATTTTTGTGTCTACTGTTGGTTCCACAAAGCAAAACAATACTTGCAGATGTACTTGCCATCCAATTTTGTATTTATGTTGACTGTGTCTAGTGATATTAGCCGTTTGTTCATATAAAATGAACAGTTAACACATAATTTTGACTATTTTCTTCAGTCCCTTATGTCATGATTACATGTCGTAGGTATTCACTCTGTTCCAGGTGCTGAACTTAGAATAAAACTATTCTGTTTAGATCCTGACAGACCTTAGCTTCCTAAGTTTAGCAAGGATGAGAACAAATGTGACTCTGATTAGAACTGCCCTAATTTGGTTTATCAATAGCAGGAGAATTTATATATAATTACTGATGTGCATCAAAAAGTAAGATGGCTTGATGGATAGACAGAGGGAAGATATGTGATAAAGTCAATGTTGCAAAATGTTAACAGTTGAGAATCTCCCTGATTGCACATGTGGTGTCACCGTACAGCTAGGGGGAAAATTACCAAACCTACTGGGAAATTCTTCAGAAATCATTATAATGAGACCAGTAGAACATGTTCCCATTTTAATTTAATCATTTGTCTGTGGTATCTTACCTGAAAATGATTTATTTTTAAGTAGGACCTCCAGTCTAATTGTAAACTTCTAGGGGAAAAATACCAAGAGTATTATCTTAGATTCCAAGTGTTACCCTTCAGAGACGATGCAGGGAAAGCAGACTCTGATTTGCAGCACGCATCGGCCTTGCTTCACCACAGGCTGGGCAAACTGTGACCCTGGGGCTAAGGCCTGGCCACTGCCTGGTTGTGTATAGTCTTTAGTGGGTTTTACATTTTTAAATGGTTGGGGAAAGTCCAAAGGAAAATAATGGTGCATGATAGCTGACAGTTTATGAAACTCAATTTCAGGGTCTCTTAATGAAGTTTCATTTTAATATAGCCATGCCTATTTGTTTACATATTGTCTATGGCCATTTTTGTGCTGCAACCACATAGCTGAGTAGACAGAGAATATGGCCCATACCATCTGAACCATTTACTCTCCGGCTCTTCACAACAACCCTTTGCCAACGTCCACCTTACAACATAGAAATGTTACTTTCATGCTTTCAGGGAAGATTAGGGAGATTCCGAGTACATCTAATGGAGTATGGTAACCATATCCTGTGGCCTATAACTTTTAACTCTTGCACTTCTTATACTTTCAAAAGTGAATTTGTTTTTGTTTTTCTCTCATTTATGATAGTAGCTAAATAAGTGGGCCTAAACAGCACTACAAGGAAAGTTCTCACACTGTTCCCTTTGAACTTGTCTTAGCTTTACATGTTAGTTGTGACCCCAAAAAGAATGTTGCCCCTGAGAATTATGTACAATAAAAATCAGCCTTGACTTGCAGTGTCACGTTGACTTGCAGAAATGATTTCCCAAAGGGAAAAATCATTACCTCATAGGTGTGAAGATTGAGTAGGAAATACCTAAAAGCATCTTACACCTTTCCCAGTGGGTGAACTACATTAATTTAAGTCTGAAACATGTTTCTTGTAAAAAAGAATGTTTTTGGTAAGAAAATTGAACAACATGATTCTGAACTCACATAATAAGTAGAAATAACACAAATTAAATAATGTATCATCAAATAATGATCGAGTGCCTTTAAGCAGGGCCCTGTGTTTTATGAGGCTCATGTATTCATTCCACACACATTCATTGAGCACGTACTAAGTGCACAGCACTAGGTTATCCAGCTGAGCTGAAACAAGTGTGGTTGCTGCCATCACAGAGCTTACTGTCTAGAGGGGAGAGATCACCTGTCAGTCAGTTACACAAACAGATGCGAAACAGCAGCTTTGATGAGATCTTAGGTTGGAGGGTGTCATTGAGGGATATAGGATGAAGAAGGCTCCAGCAAAAGGGCCCAATGAAGTCTGGAGCATCAACCTTAAATGTATTGTTCATGATTTAATTTTCCAACTAAAAACAACAGGAAGGCCTTGAAGAGTTTTTAGCAAGGAAGAGGGGTGATCAGATTTCTGTTTCAAAAAATTCACTCTTGCTGCTGAGTGGAAAAGATGGAGATGGTGTCACCAGTCAGGGGTCTGTTACAAAGGTTAAAAAAAAAGTCCAGGTAAGAGATGCTAGTTTTGTTGACTAGACAGGAGAAGGAGCCTGGTTTGGCTGGAAGGGGACCAGCTTGGGAAGATTGTGAGTTTGGTAATGGCCAGGCATGTTCACCATGAGGCACTTTGGAGGCAGCCAAATAGAATTGGTAAGTGAGCATTGGACATGTTCCTGGGGCTCAGACAAGTTTCCCAGGCCGTGGGGACCTGGCCTGTGCCAGCCTGCCTCTTTGCCCTTGCTCATGTCAAGGGATCCTGGCTGCCACATCCCACTGCATTCTGCTCCTCGGTTCTAGGCTATGAAATCTTTTCCATTTTTCAAAGGAGATCCAGGAGGCTCCTTGCTTCCTTGAGGATCCTGCAGCCACCCCATAACCTAGCCTGTGCACTCAGTTCTCCCAGCCAGCAGTGCCCTCACCCTGTCCCCCTGTGGCTCTTATTATGGGGCCACAGCTGACAAATTAGCCTGTCTTTGCACCCTGCTAGTGTTTTATAATCTACCTCTCCCATTTAGCACCTAGCCCAGTGTCTTCATGAAATGGGAGGTGGGTAAATAGTAGAAAAACCCACAGTTGTGTTTAATGTGTATGCACACACACTTTATGTAAGATAAATTTTTTTTAGTGTCATGTTGTTGGTCCCCACCTTACTGGCAGTCTCCATGACTGTCGGCACTGCACCCTTTCAGATGGTCATGAGGCCATCTTCTACTCTTCTTGGAGAAATGGCCACAGACCACTAGTTGGTCATAGCAAATAAACAGGCACCAAGTTTAAAAGGAGCATTGGCATATACTGAGCCTAGAAGATGATACCTTAGTGGAACTTGTTTTACTGAAGAAATAAATGTGTAAATTGTGGTGACTATGGCAAAAGGCAGATTTTTAAGCCATGGGATAACCAGGCTTGAGCCAAAGGGAAGGAGAAGATGAGTTCATAGGGTTTCCTGCATCAAGAGGATTGTGGTCCCCAGCTGTGAGAAGAACAGTGATGGTGCACATTGGAGTCTATGTCTTTTCTCAGCATTCTTCCCATCTAAAAGGATAAAACCTGTTTTAATGAAATAATCTTGTAAATCTAAATACAGGTGAGTACTTTGGCAAAAACAAGAAAATAAAAGTAGCAAGCCATACACAAGTAGCAGTTTCTTGTTTAATATCTCCTTTGACCATTCAATGTTTTTAAAGAGAAAACAGGCCCAAAATGGAGTCACTTGTGCTAAAGCCTATTACATCAAACCCAGATTTAATATCTGCCCTAATTTCAGTTTCAACCTTCTCCAAGAATGTAGTATTAATCAGTCAGTCTGAATTGTCTAATTAGTATCAATGAGACAATCTGTCACAAGGGTCCTCCCCACCCCACCCTCAAAGGAAACTGAGACAATCTGCCTGATAAAACATCCACCTCCTACTAAAGGCCTGAAACAATCCTTTCTTTTCTTTTGCTAATGATTTTCTTGTTCCACCCAGTTTTTGCCTACAAAAGCCTTCCACATGGTAGAACTTCTTGGGGCTCCTCTGTATTTCCTGGATTGAATGCTGCCCAATTCATGAATTGTTCAATAATGCCAATTAAATCTTCTAATTTACTTGGTTGAATTTTTGTTCTTTAATAGTATGAGACTTAAAGAATTTAAGTATAATTTAAAACTTGAATGATGCTCCCTGAGGGGACTTTTAAGTTCATCAAAATGCAAAAACTCTTGAAAAGGAGTACTGAGATGGGCATTATATCCCAGAGAGCCGGTTTCTTGTTTTATTGGCTTTAGTAAACAAGCTGCTAGATATTAGATGCCATAGACACTTGCATTTTTATGAACGTGATACATGGAGACCTGAACAGTTTTCCAGGATACTCCGATTTTTCTCTACGACATGTTAATATGTTTAACTAAGGAAACTATGTTTTGAAATATTTTGTTAAACTATTAAATATTGGTATCACTGGCTTGACAAAGTAAGTATTTTAACTTCTTGCCAACTGATCCTTTTAACATCTTGAACTCCCTACTTAAGGTATTTCTCTTTCAGTTTGCCTACAAACGCTAAAGCTTTATACGTTAGTGTTTTCCAATGACTGTCAAGGGGATATCGGTCTTCTGCCTCACTGCCAAGCATTCATTCTCCAGCAACAGCACAATGTGCAGTGCCACACAGCACACACAGGGCCTCTGAGAACCAGCATTCAGGGACAGTGGAGAAGATGTCATAGTAGGGACCTCCCACCAAAGCATCAGCAAACAAACACCTCTGGCCATCGAAGTCCTGACATTTTCATTTTCCTTTTTTTTTCTTTTTTTAATTTCAGTTTATTGTTGGACAATACTGTCTCATACCTATATCAAACAGGCCAAAAAAGTAAATAAATAAACAAAAAAAGGGAAAAGGCAACCTTTTATCTTTGACCTTTTTAACCATCTCCTACAAATGAACTACTTATCATACAGTTAAGTAGATACAAAAAATTACTGAAATGCTTGGGATAAGATTGTTTTTTTGTTGTTGTTGTTTTAGTCTTTTTACAAGGTCTTTTTTTCTCCATTGAGACTATAATGAACATGGTCACACCACAAGTAAAGTCGGAAGTAAGACAGAGAACACTCCAAAGGCTGGTTTGGTCATCTGAGATCAATAAAAATAGCTGACTCCTAACAACATGTACAAAAACATAAAATGAAAATAAAAAATACAAACAAATTTACCTTTTTAAAGTACTTTTTTAAAAAGCAGGAAATTTTGGTTTTGTTCCTCTCTTGTTGCAAATTCACATTGTGGTTTTGGTTGGGTGGGGGACAGTGTATGTCATCTGTGGGTGGCTCTGTAAGTGGTGGGTGGGCAGGCAGGTGAGACTCTACTCAAAGGTGATCATGTTTAGATTGTCAGATGGGAAGTGGATGTTGAATAGGTCTCAGTGGCCTTTTTTTAAAGATTAACTTTTCCTTTTTTTCTGTCTAGTCATCCCATTGGTCTTCTGCTTCTTGGTGTCAACATTGTCATCCTCACCATCTTCAGCTGCTCATTTGCCCATAGCTGCCTAGTTAAACAATTTTTTATTGTTTGTGCTATTACAGTTGTCCCAATTTTTCTGCCCTTGCCCCCATCCTCCCAGCCTGCCTCCTCATTCCCACAGTCAATCTCCACACATTGTTCATGTCCATTGGTGATACGTATATGATCTTTGTCTAATCCTTTTACCTTCTTTCAATCAGTTCCCTTACCCCTCCTCTCTTAGAGGTGTCAGTTGTTCCATGTTTCTGTGCCTTTATCATTTTCCCATTAGTTTATTTTGATCAGTAGATTCCAGTTATAAGTCAGATCATATGGTATTTGTCTTTCATTGACTAACTTATTTCACTTAGCGTAAGAGTATCCAGTTCTATCCATGCAATTGCTAAAAGTAAGACTTGCTTCTTTTTTACTGCTGCATAGTAGTCCATTGTGTAAATGTATACATTTACACATTTAGCTTTTTTATTCACTCATTTACTGATGGGTAATTAGGCTGTTTCCAGCATTTGGCTGTGGTATATAGCGCTGCTATGAACATAGAAGTGCATATATTCTTTTGAACTGGTGTTTTAGAATTCTTTGGATATATTCCCAGCAGTGGAATCACTGAGTCAAAAGGCAGTTCCATTTTGAATTTTTTGAGGAAACTCCATACTGTTTTTGAGAGTAGTTGCACCAGTCTGCAATCCTACCAACAGTGCACTAGGGTTCCCTTTTCTCCATATCCTTGCCAGCATTTCTTGTTTGTTGATTTATTAATGATAGCCTTTTTGACAGATGTGAGGTTATATCTCATGGTTTTAATTTGCATCTCTCTGATGGCTAGTGATGCCGAGCATCCTTTCATACGTCTCTGGGCCCTCCGTATGTCCTTCTTGGAGAAGTGTCTATTCAGGTCCTTTGCTTGTTTTTAAAAATAGGATTCTTTGTCTTCCTGGTGTTGAGTTATATGAGCTTTTTATATATTTTGGGGATTAAACCCTTGTCCAACATATCATTGGCAAATATGTCCTCCCGTACAGTTGGTTCCCTTTTTAGGCTGATGCTGGTTTCTTTAGCATGCAGAAGCTTTTTAGTTTGATGTAGTTCCATTAGTTTATTTTTTCCTTTATTTCCCTGACCTTAGGAAATATCTCAGCAAAATTACTGCTACCTGGGATATCTGAAATTTTATTGCCTGTGTTTTCCACTGAAGACTTTTATGGTACCATGACTTACATCACAGCCTTTTATCCATTTTGAGTTTATTCTGGTATATGATGCAAGCTGGTGGTCTAGTTTCATTTTTTGCAAGTACTAGTCCATTTCTACCAACACCATTTATTGAAGAAACTGTCTTGACTTCATTGTATGCTCGTGCCCCCTTTGTCAAATATTAATTGACCATAGACACATGGGTTTATTGCTGGGCTCTCTCTTCTGCTCCACTGATCTATGTGTCAGTTCTTATGTCAGTATCAGACTGTTTGATTACAGTGGCCTTGTAGCATAGTTTTTTTATCAGGTATTGTGACCCTTTCAACTTTGTTCTTCTTTCTCACGATTGCTGTGGCTATTTGGGGGTCGTTTTGTTCCATATAAATTATTAATGATGTTGATTCTTCCAGTCTCTAAGAACAGGGTATATGCTTCCATTTATTTGTATCTTCCTCAATTTCTTTCTTCAGTGTTCTATATTATTCCAAGTAAGGTCTTTTACCTCCTTGGTTTAATTTATTCCCAAGTATCTCATATTTTTTTTTTATTGCAGTAGTAAATGGGATTGTTACCTTAATTTCTCTCTCTGGTAGTTCATTGTTGGTGTACAAAAGTGCCATTGATTTCTGAATATTGATTTTGTATCCTACTACTTTGCCCAATTCAGTTGTTAGGTTGAGTGGTTTTCTGGTGGAGCCTATAGGGTTTTCTATGTACACTATCACATCATCTGCAAAAATTGACAGTTTTACTTCTTCCTTTCCAATTTTGATGCCTTTTATTTCTTCTTCTTGTCTAATTGGTATGGCTAGGACTTCCAGTACTATGTTGAATAAGATAGGTAAAAGGAGGAACCCTTGTCTTTCCTGATCTTAAGGGAAATGCTTTTACTTTTTGCCCATTGAATATGATATTGGTGGTAGGTTTTTCATATATGGCCTTTATGTTAGATATGCTCCCTCTATTCCCATTTTGCTGAGGGGTTTTTATCATAAATGGTGCCGGATTTCATCAAATGCTTTTTCTGCAGCTATTGATATAATCACATGATTTTGGTCTTTCATTTTGTTTGTGATATATCACATTTATTGATTTGTGAATATTGTACCATCTTTGAATCCCTGAAATAAATCCCACTTGAGCATGGTGTATGATCTTTTTAATGTAGTTTTGGATTTGGTTTGCTAGTATTTTGTTGAGAATTTTAGCATCTGTGTTCATCAGAGATATTGGTCTTTTTTTAAAATTAATTAATTAATTTATTTATTTTAATTGTTCTTGTACAGTTTTCTGTCTTTTGCTCCCATTCCAGCCCACCGCCCCAGCCCTCCCCACCCCCCTCCCATTTCCACCCCCGCTAGTTTTGTCCATGTGACCTTCATACTTGTTGCTCCAAATTCCTCCCCTTTACCCCTGAAATTCCCTCCCCTCTCCCCTCTGGTGACTATCAACCCCTTCTCAATTTCAGTGTCTTTGGTTATATTGTGCCCGCCTGTTTGTTCTGTTAAAGGTGAGATCATATGATATTTGTCCTTCACTGCCTGGCTTACCTCACTTAGCATAATGCTCTCCAGCTCCATCGATATTGGTCTTTAATTTCCTTTCTTTGTTGTGTCTTTTCCTCATTTTGGGATTAAGATAATACTGGCCTCATAAAAAGAGTGTGAGTGCACTCCCTCTTCTTGAATTTTTAGAAACAGTTTGAGAAAGAGAAGTGTTAGTTCTTCTTTGAATGTTTGATATAATTTTCCCATGAAACCATCTGGACCAGAGGGCTTTTGTGTGTCAGTAGTTTTTTGATTACTGCTTCAGTTCCACTAGTTGTTGTTGGTCTATTTAGGCTTTCTACTTCTTCCTGATTCAGATCTGGAAGATTGTGTGTTTCTAGAAATTCATCCATTTTGCCCAGGTTGTCCAATTTCTAGGCATGTAGTTTTTTTATAATTTCTTACAATCCTTTGTATTTCTGTAGTATCTCTGCTTACTTCTCTTTCATTTCTGATTTTATTTATTTTTTGGGTCCTCTTTCTCTCCCCCCCCCTTTTTTTTGAAGAGTCTGGTTAACAGTTTGTCAATTTTGTTTATCTTTTCAAAGAACCACCTCTTAGTTCATTATCCTTTGAATTGTTTTTTAGTTTCTATGTAATTTAATTCAGCTCTGATCTTATTTCCTTCCTTCTGCTTGCTTTGGGCTTTGTTTCTCGTTGTTCCTCTAGTTATTTTAGATGTAGGATTAGGTTGTTTATTTGAGATTTTTCTATCTTCTTTAGATAGGCCTGAATTGCTATGAACTTCCTGGTCAGGATTGCCTTCACTGTGTCCCATAGGTTTTCAGTTGTGTCTTCATTTCACTTGTTTGCAGATAGTTTTTGATTTCTTCCTTGATCTCACTGTTACTGCATTCATTACTTAATAACATGTTATTCAGCCTCCATGTATTTGAATATTTTTGAGTTTTTGCTTGAAATTGGTCTCCAGTTTCAAGCCATTGTTATCCAAGAAGATGTTTGGTATATTTTCAATTTTCTTAAATTTGTTGAATCTACTTTTGTGCCCTACTGTGTGGTCTATCTCTGGGAGTGATCCTAGTGCTTTTGAGAAGAATGTATATTTTGCTACTTTGGAGTGAAATATTCTATAAATATCAATTACATGCATTTAACCTAGAATGTCATTCAATTCTGCAATATTTTTATTGAGTTTTTTGCTCAGAAGACCTATTCATTGGTGACAGTCCCCTACAATGACTTTATTGCTTTATATCTCTTTCTTAAAATCCTCCAACATTTTCTTTATATACTTGGATGGACCTATATTGGGTGCATATATGTTTACAAGAGTTATATTCTCTTGCTGGACTACTCCTTTAGGTATCATGTAGTGGTCTTCTTTGTCTCTTGTTATGGCCTTTATTTTAAGTCTATTTCAATTTTCTTGAATTTGTTAAGGCTTCTGATATAAGCATTGCTAACCCTGTGTTTTTCACACCCATTTGCATGGAATTTTTTTTCCATCCCTTCACTTTCAGCCTGCATATATCTTTTGTTCTGAGGTTGGTCTGTTGTAGACAGCACATATGCAGGTTGTGTTTTCTTATCCATTCTGTTACCCTGTGTCTTTTGATTGGAACATTTAGTCCATTTACATTTAAGTTTATTATTGATAGGTACTTATACATTGCCATTTTTCACCTTTGTACCAGTGTTTCCCCCCTTCTCTCTCTTTCTTTTCCTAAAGCAGTCCCTTTTAGAATTTCTTGCAGTGTTAGCTTGGTGGAGATGTACTCTTTCAGCCTTCTTTTGTTTGGGAATCTCTTTATTTCACCTTCCATTTTAAATGAGAGGCTTGCTGAGTAGGAAGTCTTGGTTTCAGGTCCTTGCTTTTCATTACTTGGAATATGTCAGGCCAGCCCTTTCTGGCTGGTAGTGTTTCTGTTGAGGAATCAGTTGATAGCCTTTTCAGCACTCCCTTGTATGTTACTAGCTGTTTCTCCCTTGCTGCCTTTAAGATTCTCTCTTTGTCTGTAAATTTTGCCATTTTTATTGTAATGGCAAAATGGAGTAGGTCTCTTTGTGTTCATCTTGATTAGAACCCCCTGTGCTTCCTGGACTTGCATGACATTTTCCCTCACCAAGTCAGGGAAGTTTTCTGTTATTATTTTTTCAAACAGGTTTTCTATTCCTAGTTCCTTTTCTTATCCTTCTGGTATCCGTAGGATGTGAATACTATTACATTTCATGTTATCCCAAAGCTCCCTTAAAGTATTCTCATTCTTTTTTTATTTGTTTTCACTTTGTTGCTCTGATGGGTTTTTTTTTTCCTACCTTGTCTTCCAGCTCCATGATTTGATCCTCTGCTCTCCTAGCCTGCTCTTAAATTCCTTCTAGTGTGTTCTTCATTTCAGATATTGCATTCTTCATTTCCATCTTGTTCTTATTAAAAGTTCCTATGTCTTTTTTCATGTTGATGTTGGTCCCACTAAGATGCTTGTAGTTCTCACTAAGTTCCTTGTTTTCCTTATTACCATTACTTTGAACCATATGTTTGATAAAATGCTTGCATCAATTTCTCTTAGCTCTTTTTCTGGAGATTCCTCCTTTTCTTTCTTTTGGTGGTTGCTTTTTTTAAAAAATATATTTTATTGATTATGCTATTACAGTTGTCCCATTTCTCCCCCATCATTCCCCTCCACCCTGCACAACCCCTCCCATCCACATTCCCCCCTTTATTTCATGTCCATGTGTCATAAGTCCTTTAGCTTCTACATTTCCCACACTATTCTTGCCCTCCTCTGTCTATTTTCTACCTACTATCTATGCTACTTATTCTCTGTACCTTTTCCCCCTCTCTCCTCTTCCCACTCCCCTGTTGCTAACCCTCCATGTGATCTCCATTTCTGTGTTTCTGTTCTTATTCTAGCTGTTTGCTTACTTTGCTTTTATTTTAGGTGTGGTTGTTAATATCTGTGAGTTTGCTGTCTTTTTACTGTTCATAGTTTTGATCTTTCTTTTCTTAGATAAGTCCCTTTAACATTTCATACAATAAGGGCTTGGTGATGATGATCTCCTTTAACTTCACCTTATCTGACAAGCACTTTATCTTTCCTTCCATTCTAAATGAAAGTTTTGCTGGATAGAGCAATCTTGGATGTAGGTCCTTGACATTCATGACTTAGAATACTTCTTTCCAGCCCCTTCTTGCCTATAAGGTCTCTTTTGAGAAATCAGCTGACAGTCTGATGGGAACTCCTTTGTAGGTGACTGTGCCCTTATCCCTTGCTGCTTCTAGAATTCTCTCCTTCATTTTAATCTTGGCTAATGTAATTCTAATGTGCCTTGGTGTGTTCCTCCTTGGGTCCAACTTCTTTGGGACTCTCTGAGCTTCCTGGACTTCCTGGAAGTGTATTTCCTTTGCCAGATTGGGGAAGTTCTCCTTTATTATTTGTTCAAATAAGTTTTCTACTTGGTGCTCTACTTCTTCCCCTTCTGGTACCCCAGTAATTTGGATGTTGGGAAGTTTAAAGATGTCCTGGAGGTTCCTAAGCCTCTCCTCATTTTTTTTTTTTCTGAATTCTTGTTTCTTCCTTCTTTTCTGTTTGGTTGTTTGTTTCTTCCTTCTGGTCCAGTTCACTGATTTGAGTTCCAGTTTTCCTCCCATCTCTATTGGTTCCTTGTGTGTTTTCCTTCATTTCACTTATTGTAGCCCTTCCGTTGTTCATCTAATCTGTGAGCAAAATCAACCAATTCTGTGAGCATTCTGATCACCAGTGCTTTGAACTATGTATCTGATAGGTCGGCTATCTCTTCGTCGCTTAGATGAATTGGCTCTGAGACTGTGATCTGTTCTCCCGTTTGAGCCATTTTTTTTTGTTGTTTTTGTCTGGTCGAGGCTGTTATGTATGAGGGGTGGAGCCTTAGGTGTTCCCCAGGGCAGGGCAGCCCAGTCGTTGGGTAGTGATGTTGTATGTGGGGGCGGTGTCCAAGAGCGAACAATGGCGCTTGCTCTGCTCTCTCTCTGATTCTAGTCCCCTCCACTGCCTCCCCTTCACCTGGATTATCTGCTCATGAATGTGGGACCACCTGGTCAGCCAGCTGCCTTGCATGGCCTCACTGGGTCTGCACATTTGCCACCCCATGCCTGGGGTCTGCTAGTTGCTGCCTGTGTGCCTGTGATCTGCCAGCCGCTGTTACCTGCGTGCCTGGGTCCTCCAACCTCCACTTTTTCCTGCCTCGACTCTGCCCCTCTTACCGGTCTGGATGAATGGTTGTTGGACTTCCGTACAGTTTAATTTTTTTTATCAGTTCTGTTATTTTCTTGTTTCTAGATCGTTGTTCTTAATTTTGGTTGTGCGAGGAGGCACAGTGTGTCCACCTATGCCTCCACCTTGGCCGGAAGTCCTGGTGGTTATTTCTTTGTCTCTCCATTTTAGTTGTCTCTTTGTGTTTGTTTCTATGTATTACATTGATTTGCTTTGACTCTCTGTCTTGGGGAGTGGCCTTGTGTGTTAGGCATTCTGTGTGGCCCAGGGTGCAGACTTCTTGATTTCCTGATCTGTATGCTCTAACAATGTTCTCTGTGTGGATTATGTGGACTCTCCTGATGTATTTGGGTCCTGATTGAGATTGGCCCATTCATTAGTCACCCTTCCATCTAGCTAATAGGCTGAAACTCCACCGGTTATTGTATGCTGTTGTATAGGTGCTAGCAGAACAAAGCAAAACAACACAAAAATAACACCAAAACAAACAACCTCTCCCTGGCCCCTATAGCAATATTAACAACAAGAGAGCAAATCATATTAAAAGAGGAAAGAGAAATGGAATAGTAGAGAAAGGGGAAAAGGCAAGAGAATATGAGAAGACCAGAGAAAAGAAAAGTGATTATAAGTGGAGAAAGGGGAAGAGAACTACTACTCATTTTGAATTGAAAGAGTAAAATGGGGGAAAGGAACACAGAAAAAGTAACAAAAATAACAAAAGGAGAGAAGAAGGGAACAGTTGAGTAATCAAAGATGAGAGTAGAATAGGAGATATAAAAGAAAAATTAGAGCACCAAATTTTTTTTAAGATTTAAAGATAAAGGCTATGAAAAAGAAAAAATAGCTAGGATCAGAAAAGAGCCAAGTGTATTTGTCTCAGCACAATTTGGATCTGGCCTTCTGGTTTCTCTTGTTGAATATGCTCTGATGTCTGAGTCTGGTGTAAGCCAATGACAGGTGCTAGCCACATCTGGCCCCTGGCCACCTTTTCAAAACCACTGGTGATCCAGTTTGTGGCTAATTCCTCCAGGCTTGGCTGTTCCTGGGGTGGGCCATGGTGCTCTGAAAGCTGGCTTTTATCAGCACTGGATCCAGGGGTGTGTCATCAAGTGTCCCAGGTCACCACAGGAACCTCCTCTGCCTGCCTGCTGGCCTGTCAGTCTTATACTAGTTGAAGACCTATTTCTGAGAGCTTCTGCTGGAAACAGGGGGCCGTGTTTCCTGAATTTCCTGTGGCAGGTGCCTTTCAGACTTCAGGGAAGATGGCGGGTTTGATCCCCTTCCCCCAAGCCAGTAGTCTGAGTCTGTCCTGAATTATTTCCCTATACTTGATGAGGGTGGCGGGGTGGGGGGCTGGTCCTTAGCTTCCAGAGCCTAGATTTTGGGTCTGCCTGATGCCAGGAGGGTCATTCTGTGGCTCTCCCATGAGGGAAATGCACCAATCTGTTTTCCAGGATAGTGTTTTCCAGGATTGGCTGCACCCTACTTCCAGTCTCTGATGACCTCTGAGTCTGTTTATATTGCTGTCTCCTTTGCAAAGGTTAAGATGCAAGATGGGAGAAAAGAACAAACAAACAAAACAGACTACCGAGACAGTAAAACTGAAAAAAGAACAAAAAAAATTGCTGAGTGGAGCAAATGAGATTTCAGAGGTTGTGGCAAGGGAATTTCCAGAGGGAAGGGGTAGCAGTGTCCCACAAGGTAAGATAAATTATTTTCCCCAGGGAGAGGTAAAAAAAGATGGCTGGGCTGTGTAGCCCAGGTATATCCAGGCCCCCCTAATCCCACAGCTGCTCCCCCAAGACTCTCCCTGTGCCTCCCACTCCAGACTTTCCTTGAGCAACTCCAGTCTGTGCCACCCTCCCTTCACTAGTGCCCAAGGTGGGTAGTTCCAAGCATACAACCTGTGTTTTGCCCCTTTCTGAAAAAAAAAAAAAAAAAAAAAGAGATGATGGATTTGTCTCCAGTGGTTTTCATCTCTCCCCAGAGCAGAGAGCCCCCACAGTCAGACTCCTTGATCTTCTGGCTGGGTGCTCTAGGAATGTCTTTTGTATGGATTATGTGGACTCTTCTGTTTTATTTGGGACCTGAATTTTCATTGGCTCATTTGTTGATGGGAACTTTCCTCCATTTGGCTGACTAAAGGGCTCAACTGCTGCCATGTCTGCCTCTGCCTTAAGAGGGCTTCTAGGTGTGGCTTGGATCCCTAGTTGGGGCACAAACAGGAGGCCATCTATCAACTCTTCTTTCTCACACCAACACCTCTCCCACTCTCTCCCACAATAGAATATATCCTATGTGCATTGTCTTCCTTTAAATCTCATATCATCCTGATGGGGTAGGGGAGGGAAGGGAAGCATTCAATAGCAAAACTAGAACAGTGGATGGTGGTGCAGTGCTCACACGGCTCTCTCCAGTGAGACTCAGCCTTGGATTCTGGCCATGGTACTCCCCCTGCAGTACTCCCACCGTGGTCTCTGCCACCAGCCCCTCCCCAGCTGACTTTCTCTTTTCCCGGTTCTCAACCTGTGTGCAGCATCCTCAGTCAGACTCTGTCCCATTGGTGGTTCCAGCAGTGCCCAGGGCAAGGAAACTATAGCCCCCTCCATGGCAAGTACCATAGTCCACTGGACCCTAGCTCTGGACGGCAGGGGAATGTGTGGCGTGGCCCAGTAGGTGTGAAGATCACAGAAACAAGTCCAGTTCCCAAGCACAGCTGCTCTGGCAGCTTCTTCTCAGGGAGGGTATTGAAAATTGCACAAAATGGTTCCTGCTCCAAGTCTAGGCAGCCAGAAGTGCTAGGCTGAGTGGTGGCTGAGGCAGCTGCAGCAGCTGTGGCAGTGGCTCTGCAAGAGGATCACACCCCTGATTGCTCCTGTAAGTGGACAAGCACTCGCACACTTGCACACACACCCCAAACACTACTCCCCTCACACACACTCTCACGCTCAGTTGGATTTTCAAGTTGATTGCTCTGTGGTTTAGCTGCAAGACTGGTCTAGGGTTGGGAGCAAGTGGACAGAGCTTCCAGCTACTCTGCAGCCATCTTTGAGCCCCCTGATCATATTATTTTTATTATCCATTTTGTTTATGTGATGTATCACATTTATTGATTTGCAAACATTGTACCAACCTTCCATCTATGGGATAAATCCCACTTGATCATAGTGTATAATAATTTCAATGTATTGCTGGATCAGGTTTGCTAATATTTTATTGAGGATTTTAGCATCAGTGTTCATCAGGGATATTGGGCTATAGTTTTATTTCTTTGTTGGGTCTTTACCTGGTTTTGGAATTAGGATAACACTGACCTTGTAAAAAGATCTTGGCAACCTTCCCTCTTCTTGCATTTTTTGAATAGGAAAGGTGTTGGTTCTTTGAATGTTTGGTAAAGTTTGCCTGTGAAGCCATCTGGTACAGGACATTTGTTTGCTGGGAGATTTTGACTACTGCTTCAATTTCATTAGTTATTGGTCTATTTAAGTTTTCTGCTTCTTCTTGATTCAGTTTTGGGAGATTTTATAATTCTAGAAATTAATCCATTTTATCCAGGGTGTCCAATTTCATGCCATATAGTTGTTCATAGTATTTTTGTTTTATAATCCTCTGTATTTCTGTGGTATCCATTGTTGTTTTCCCCCTTTCATTTCTGATTTTATTAATGTAGGTCCTCTTTCTTTTTTCTTCATAAGTCTTATTAAAGGTTTATCCATTTTGTTTATCTTTTCAAAGAACCAGCTCCTAGATTCATTGACCTTTTGAATTGTTTCCTAGTTTCTGTTTCCTTACTCTCATTTATTGCCACTCTCATTTGATTATTTCTTTCCTTCTACTTACTTTGGGCTTTGACATTGTTTCTTTTTTCTAGTTCTTTTATGTATAGGGTTAGATTGTTCATTTGATATTTTTCCATCTTCTTTTTAAAAATATTTTTATTGATTATGCTATTACAGTTGTCCCAATTTTTCACCCTTTGCCTCTCTCCACCCAGCACCCCCATTCCCTCCAGAAATCCATCCTTCATAGTTCATGTCCATGGGTCATGCATATAAGTTCTTTGGCTACTCCATTTCCTACACCGTTACTAACATCCCCCTGTCTATTATGTACCTACCATTTATGCATCTTATTCCCTGTACCTTTTCTCCCATTCTCTTCTCTCCTCCTCCCCACTGATAACCCTCCAGGTGATCTCCATTTCTATAAATCTGTTCCTGTTCTGCTTATTTGCTTAGTTTGTCATTTAGAATCAATTATTGATAGTTGTGAATTTTTGCCATTTTAATATTCATAGTTTTGATCTTCTTTTTTTATTTAATTCTTGTTAGCATTTCACATAATAATGGCTTGGTGATGATGAACTCCTTTAGTTTTACCTTGTCTGGGAAGCACTTTATCTGCCGTTCAACTCTAAATGATAGCTTTGCTAGATAGAGTAATCTAGGTTATAAGTCCTTGCTTTTCATCACTTTAAATACTTCAAATACTTCTTGTCAGTCCCTTCCAGCCTGCAAAAGTTTCTTTTCAAAAATCAGCTGACAGTCTTATGGGAATGCCTTCATAGTTAACACTCTGCTTTTCTCTGGCTGTTTTTAAGATTCTCTCTTTATCTTTAACCTTTGGCATTTTAATTATGATGTATCTTGGTGTGGTCCTCTTTGGGTCCATCTTGTTTGAGACTCTGTGCTTCCTGGCCTTGTATGTCTGGTTCCTTCACCAAATTAGGGAAGTTTTCTTTCATTATTTTTTCAAATAAGTTTTCACTTTCTTGCTCTTCTTCTTTTCCTCTTGGCACCCTATAATTCAGATGTTGGTATGTTTAAAGATGCCCTGGAGGATCCTTAGCCTATACTTGTTATTTTTTTCTTCTTGCTGTTCTGATTGAATGCTTTTCTCTTCCTTATGCTCCAAATAGTTGATTTGATTCTCAGCTTCATCCTCTCCATTGGTGGTTCCCTATAGATTTTTCTTTATTTCACTTAATGTAATCATCATATCTGCCTGGGTGTATTATATGCTGTTGAATTATCCAATGAGTTCCTTGAGCATCCTGATATCCAGTGTTTTGAACTCTGCATATGATAGGTTGCTTATCTCCATTTTGTTTAGTTCTTTTTCTGGAGTTTTGTTCTTTTTCATTTGGGCCATATTTGTCTCCTCAGTTTTGGCAGCCTCCCTCTTTTTGTTTCTGTGTACTAGGTAGATCTGCTTTGACTCCCTGTCTTAGTAGTGTGGCCTATTGTACAAAAGCATAACTGTAAGTTATATGGGGCGGAGTCTTAGGGAGTCAGTCACCAGGACAGGCAACCCATGTTGGTGCACCTTGATTCTGTGTGTGTGGGAGTACTTGGAGAGGGGACAGTGCTACTGCCTGGCCTCTGGAGTTTTGCCTGGGAGGAAGCTGTCTTCTGACACTCGCCCTGTTGCCAGTCACTTAAATTTCTCCCCATATGCTACTGGTGCCCTTATAGCTATTGCCCTGGTACAGAGTCCTAGATGGGGTGAGTCTTCATGAGTCCTTAGTCTGTTGCAGGCCCTTTAAGAGGAGTCTCTCAAGAACTCTGCCACAACTTCTCCTCCCCTGGCTTTTACAGCCAGAAGTAATGGGGACTTATCTTCCTGGTGCTGGACCTCTGGGGCTTGGTGGCCTGGTCTTTGGCTGGGATCCCTTGCTCAAGGTATCCCTCCTAATTTTTGTTGACTACATGTGGATGTCACTGACCTTGCTGTGTCTCCACATCTCTCAGCACTACTCCCTGTCTCCATGCTTCTCCATGCCTCTCCACCACTCTGTGCCTTTCCATCTCTCCACGTCCCTCCCTGCTTCTCTGCACACCTCCTACCTGCCTGGATGAATGTGGCTTCTTTAAATCCTTGGTTGTCAGACTTACAGACAACTCAATTTTCTGACAGTTCTGGGTGATATGCATTTTGTAGTCTAGTTGTAATTTTTGCTGTAGTTGTATGAGGAGGCAAGGCATGTTTACCTATACCTCTAGACTAGAATTCACTGTCTTCTTGAGGTAGGCCTGTAAAGCTATGAACTTACCTTTCAGGACTGCTGTTGCTGTGTCCCATAGGTTTTGGGTTGATGTGTATTCATTTTCATTTGTTTCCAAGTACTTTTTGATTTCTTCCTTGATCTCATTGATGACCCATTCATTATTTAATAACATGCTTTTTATTTGACCTTCAATTTTAAATGATAGCCTTGCTGAATAAAGTAATTGTGCTTGTAGATACTTACTTTTCAATACTTTGAATTCTTCATGCCAGTTACTCCTGGCCTGAAGTGTCTCTGTTGAGTAATCAGCTGACAGTCTTATTGGAGCCCCATTGTAGATAACTGACTGTTTCTCTCCTTACTGCCTTTAAAGTTCTCTTTTGCCCTGCCTGATGTGGCTTAGTGGATCAAATGCCAGCCTGTAAACCAAAAGGTCACCAGTTCAATTCCCAGTCAGGACACATGCCTGGGCTGTGGGCCAGGTCCCCAACTGGGGGCATGTGAGAAGCAACCAGTTGATGTTTTTCTCTCACATTGATGTTTCTCTCCCTCTCTTTCCCCTCCTTTCTCCTCTCTCTAAACATAAATAAAATATTTTTTAATTCTCTCTTTGTCCTTAACTTTGTCATTTTAATTATGTTCATTGGTGTGGGTCTCTTTGGGTTCCTCCTGATTGGAACACTCTGTGCTTCCTAAAATTGTATGACTTTTTCCTGCACCAGGCTAGGGAAGTTTTCTGTCATTATTTCTTCAAACAGGTTTTTTAACCCTTGCTCACTTTCTTCTCCTCTGGTACCCCTATGATGTGATAGTGTTATATTTCATTTTGTTTCAAAGTGCCCTAAAACCATTCTTGTTATTTTGAAGGGTTTTTTTTCTTTTTGATGCTTTGCTTGGGTGTTTTTCTACCTTGTCTTTCAAATCACTGATTTGATCCTCTCCTTCATCTAGTCTGCTTTGAATCCCTTCTCGTATGTTCATTTCCAACTTGTTCTTATTTGTGGTCGCTATGTCCTTTATCATGTTCATGTAGCTCACACTAAGTTCCTTGAGTATTCTTATAACCATTACTTTGAACTCTACGTTGATAAACTGTCTGACTCAATTTCATTTAGCTCTTTCCTGGGAATCCACCTCTCCTTTTTGGTGGGGTGTTTCTTTGTCTCCCCCTTTTGCTCTTTTTTTTTGTTTCTGTGTATTAGATGGATTTCTTTGACTTGTCTTCATGGGGTGGCCTTATGTGGTTTATGTGGCTCTCTGTTGTATTTGGGATTGTTGTTGGCCCCTTCATTGGTGGGGTTCTCCTCTCCTGCTGACTGACCAAGAGGCTCATACCCCACCATGTCTTTTATGTTGCTATACAGGTACTGACAGAACATGGCAAAACAACACAGAAAACAAAACCTACACAATCAAAAATGATCCCTAACAACAATTGCACAATCAACTACAAAAATACAAAGAATAATAATGATGGGAAGAGAATAAGAATATTATAAGAATAAAAGAATATAAGATGATGATAGGAAAGAAATATGATTATGAGAGGATATAGAGAAGAGAAACAGTAAGAGTAAGGAATAGGAGCACAGAATTACCACAAAAGGTCAAAGAAAAGGAAAAAATAAAATTGAAAAAAGAGAATGAAGGAAGAAGGCAAAATGGAGTAAGAAAAAGGGAGAATAAAATATGACATTTGAAAGAAAAAATGAAAAATGAAAAAAATTGAGAAACATAAAGTGATGAAAAGCTGTGTGAAAGAATAAATTAAAATAAGGAATAAGAATGAAGTAGAATTCATCTCACCAGAGTTTAGAGGTTGCCTGCTAGGTTCTCCCTCTGGATACAACTCTGATGTTGTCTGTTGCTGGTGTAAGCCAATGTCAGATGCGGTCCACATCTAGCTCTGGGCAGCCTGTTCAAAGCTACAAGTGATCCATGGTTTGTAGCTGTCTCTTTCAGGCTTGGCTGCCTCCAGGATGGGCCTCACTCCTCAGTGGGGCTGGCTTTTTATCAGCACAGGGGTGGCTCAATTAATGACTGAAGACACCACAGAACCTCTTCCACCTGCCTCTGCCTGCAGTCCTGCCATTAGCCTTAGTCTAGCTACTGACCCATCTGTTTCTGAAAGGGCTTCTGGTAGAATTGGGAGGATGGGACCTTTTGATCTCCCATGGGAGGTGCCATTCAGACTTCAATGAAGGTGGTCAGTGTGTCCCCTCATCTCCATGACATATGTCACCTGTCTGACTCTGTCCAAGATTATTTCCCTGAACTCATTAAGTCAAAGCCCCAGTAAGAGAGCTGGTGGGGCCTTAAAGACCCATTCCTAGGCTCTCTCATGATGGAGAAGCATCCGTCTGGTTCCTGGGAAAGTGCATTGAATGGCCGTGCTCTAAATCCAGTCTCTAGTATTCCTGAGTGAGCCTATGTTGCTGTCTCCTCAAGAGGGAATAAGAAGCAGGTTGGGGGATAACAAGAAAGAAAAAAAGAAAAAGGAAAAGAATTTTTAAAAAAGGTTACAGGGTTGGGTGAGCAGGATTCCAGAGGATTGGGCTAGGAGGGCTTCAGGGGGTGGGGTGAGTGGTTGCCCATAGTGTAGGGTAACTGTTTTTCTCCTGGGAAGGGCTTGCTCTTCTCAAGAAAAATGGCTGTTGTATGGAGGTGTGTCCTAGCCCTGGGAACCCAGCAACTGTTCCCCCATGCCTCTTCCCCAAGCCTCCCACTCCAGACTCTCTTCCTGCGACTCCAGACTGTGCTGGAGCCCTTTGCCTGAGCCGAAGGTGAGTGGCTATGAACATACAACCTGTGCCTTGGCCCCTTAGAAAATAAGGAAGGAAAAAAAGGAGAAGAAAAATGGCTTTGTCTCCAGCGGGCTTTGTCTCTCTCCGGTGGGGAAAAAAACCCTCTGGCCTTTCACCGCTGGATGCTGCTTGAGCAGGTGGTCCTGGCACTAGTGCTTGGGAGCCTGGTCTGGGGTCCAGGCTTCCCTCCTCTCAGGGAGAAGCTCCCACAGCCTGCTGCATACTTGGCTGGCTGCCCTGAAAGCAGTGCTGGCCCCTTTCATGTCTCTGCCCTTTCTATCTGTCTCAGGTATTTTCCACCCATCTTTGGTTAAGTGTCTCCTCTTCAGGTAGTCTTCAGTTATTTATTTTGGGTGATGTTCTCCTCTTTGTTTTTATTTTCAGTTTGGTTTAGGGAAGTGATGTGAAACAAATTCTTCTACTCTACCACCATCTTCTTTTTGCTTCTAAATATTGGGGAGAAAATGTAAATTTTCTGGCCTTTCAGTGAATAACATGCTTCTTCCTAAGGTGCTGATTGTAAAAATATTAGTCTGGTTATCTTTTTTTAGAACTTAGATTATTTCTTTATATTACAGGCATGAAAACAAAAAGAAACTAACTACCATCTTAAAATCTAAAGGTAAGAGAAATAAGTGAGATTAGATTTTCATTTTGTGTTTTGACCAAAGGAATTTTTTGTGACATGCATTTATTTTTGTGTGTAAGGGATGTGAAGGATGCCTGTGATCACAAAGGTAGCCCTGCAGTTCTTTCTGGGGAGATGTTGTCTCTGAGGGGATTGGAAAACTTCAGTGATAGGGCCATGACCTGAGAACACATGGGTGGCATAGGTCACAGTCACATAGCATTTTAATTTGCAAGTATGAATATGCAGGGGATCCTGAGCTCCACATATAATTGATAACCAACACCATTGTATTCTACCTTTGAAATGTTTCTTGCCTCTGTCCCCATCCTCACTGCTAATACCCCACAAATACCCACTGCTGAAGACACAACAGGGCTCTTTCAGGAGACTCAACTGGTTTCTTCAAATCCAACTCCTCCCCAAATCCTCACTGTCCTCCACCTGCCTACCAGCATCTAAAACTTCATTTAACCTTCTTACCTTTCTGGTTAAGAATTGCCAATGCCTTCCCACTACCTACAGGATAAAGTCTGTGATGTTCTCCCTTTGTGGCCTGGCCCCATCCCTAGTCTCCAGCCCAGCTCTTCCCAAAACCTTGTCCTCTTTGAGTCACAACGAGCTTTTTCAAGATATACCACTTGTACCTCTGTGCCTTTGCTCATGCTATTCCTTCTCTGTAATGTTCCTTTTTCTTTTATTCAGCCTAGTGAGCTCTTATTATCCTTCAACACCCAGCTTACAAGGAGAATCTAACCCTCCTTTCACATTAACACTGTGGCATATTCCTTGCTGAACTTGGACTCTCTCTACTCTTGTCTCCTTAAACCCATTTCCAGTGAGTTGTAATTGAGAACATGGAGTTGAGTCAGACAGTCTGGGTGAGACTCCTGGTTTGACCACCAACTAACATTGATTATGGCCAGGTACTTAACCTCTTGCTGCCTCAATTTGATCGGTAAACCAGACACATTAATACTTATCTTACTAGGCTAGTAGAAGGATAAAATGGGGTCATATGTAGGAAGTCATCAGAGAGCTGTTGAGTTGTGCCATGTAGATATTAGTAGTCATGGAGATTGTCACTGTAGTAGACAATATGCCTCACCACATCCCATCTGATCTCTTTAAAGGTCACCTCAACATAGTTCACTGACATGCCCTTAGCCTTCTACATCAGACAGCTGTGTATGTCTGCCTGAGGGTTTTATCAGGCCACAAGAGTAAATTAAGCTCCTGTGAGAAAGCTCCTTTACAAGGCAGCCCAAAGTGGCAGAGAGTTGATACCCTGGTTGAGAACAACCCTTATCCAATGAGAGATGGAAATAACCTCACTTCCCTATTCTTCTTTGGGATAATTTGAAGAGAGTTCTGCAGTCTCTCAGAGGGCCTCCTGCAGACTGAGCCCCAGGTATCACCACTGCAAGCCCTGCTCATCAGCACCCTCTGTGGCTTCCTCTCTTCCCTGTGTCACTTTCCCAGTCCCACAACCTCCCTCATTCCCAGGATTACCTCCCAAATAAGCCACATGCACCTAAACTTTTGTGTCAGTGTAAACCTCACTACTATTCCTCCATCATGTCTTCCCTTTTCCTCTCCGCTCTGTGAAAACCAGAGGGAAATCAAGGTAGAGAGGCAGCTGAATGAGGTGATATCAGACCTGATAAAACACCCAGATAACTCTGATTCCATGTTAATCCTGATTTTAATCCCAATCCTACCATAAAGAGTTGGACATAACAGAGGGGAAAAGAAAGTATTCTGAAAAGTGTTTTCCATAACAATACATAGAACACATTGTGAAATATGTGAGTTTGTGCGGTACTGACATGCATTCCAGATATATCTTCTCAGGTATATTGCATAGTGTCCTTAGTATGCCTTTTGCAAACTAGGGCCCCAATTAACCTGTCCAGCTGATTAAAATGGGCTAATCAGAGTACAGAGATATTAAATAGCTGTCTGGTTTTCTCTTCCAGCCTTCTGGAGTGAGTCTGATGACAGTAACTCAGAAATTGAAGCTGCTCTACGTCCTAGAAACCATAACACATCCACTGATGATTTTGATGATTTTTATGACCAATAAGCTATAACAGTTGCTAAAATAAAGTTTTTAAACAAATTGAAACCCTGTCTTCATATGTGGTTACCACAATAAACATATCCTTTTAAGTTTTCTAATTGTATAATATGAAAACATCGGACCCTATTGCTATTCCAGTGAAATTTTATGACATAATTATGAACTAGCATATTCATTTTTCAGTGTTGTCAAAAAGCAAAGTGATGAATGCAATGTCCATCAAAATTGAAATTGTTTTCTTTGTAGAAACTGATGAGCTGATCCTAAAAAATTCATATAGAAATTCAAGGGACCCAGAATTGCCAAAACAATCTTGAAAAACAAAAACAAGGTTGAAGTACTCACATGTCCCAGTTTTGAAACTTGCTAAAAACTGCAGTAATTAAGACAATGTGGTACTGGCACAGATATATAGATCGATGAAATATTGATTTATAGATAATTAGAATTGGTAATGCAAGACAAATCCTCGTATTTATGGTCAATTAATTTTCAACAGTGGAGGAAAGTATGGTCTTTTCAATAAATGATGCTAGGACAACAGGATAGTTTTATGCAAGGGAATGAAGTTGGATCCCTGCCTCACACTGTATACAAAAATGAACTGAAAATGGATCAAGGACCTAAATATAAGAGTATAAAACTCTTAGAAGAAAACATAAATATAAATCTTTGTGACCTTGCATTAGACAATGGTTTCTTAGATATGACACCAAAAGCAATAGCAACAGAGAAAACTTGATAAATTGGACTTTACCAAAATTAAAACTTAGTTACTGCAAATGACACCATCAAGAAAGTGAAAAGAGGGACTTCTGGCCAAGATGGAGGCATAGAGGAAACGCTGTGCCTCCTCTCACAACCAAAATTAAGGACAACAAAGATTTAGAAACAAGAAAACAACCAGAACTCACAGAAAATTGAACTGTATGGAAGTCCAACAACCATTCATCCAGACTGGTAAGAGGGGCGGAGTCCAGGCAGGAAAAAGTGGAGGTGTGGACTGGGCATGCAGGTAGCACCGGCTAGCAGACCCCAGGGGCACAGGCGGCAGCTAGCAGACCCTGGGCACAGGGTGGCAACTGTGCAGAACCAGTGAGGCTATGCAAGGCAGCTGGCTGACCAGGTGGTCCCACATTGATGCACAGATAATCCAGGCAAAGGGGAGGCAGTGGAGGGGACTGGAATCCGAGAGAGAGCAGAGCAAGCGCCATTATCCCACTCGGACTCCGCCCCCACATACAGCATCACTACCCAGTGACAGGGCTGTCCCACCCTGGGGAACACCTAAGGCTCCACCCCTCATTACGTAACAGCCATGACTAGACCAAAAACAAAAACAAAACAAGTGGCTCAAACCGGAGAACAGATCACAGCCTCAGAGCCAATTCATCTAAGCAACAAAGAGATAGCCAACCTATCAGATGCACAATTCAAAGCCCTGGTGATAGGATGCTCACAGAATTGGTTGATTTTGCTCACAAATTAGATGAAAAAATGGAGGCTACAATAAGTGAAATGAAGAAAAATGCACAGGAACCAATAGAGATGGGAGGAAAACTGGATCTCAAATCAGTGGAGTGGAGCAGAAGGAAGAAACAACCAAACAGAAAAGAAGGAAGAAACAAGAATTCAAAGAAATGAGGAGAGGCTTAGGAACCTCCAGGACATCTTTAAACGTCCCAGCATCCAAATTATAGGGGTACCAGAAGGGGAAGAGGAAGAGCAACAAGTAGAAAACTTATTTGAACAAATAATAAAGGAGAACTTCCCCAGTCTGGCAAAGGAAATAGACTTCCAGGAAGTCCAGGAAGCTCAGAGAGTCCCAAAGAAGTTGGACCCGAGGAGGAACACAGCAAGGCACATCATAATTACATTAGCCAAGATTAAAATGAAGGAGAGAATTCTAGAAGCAGCAAGGGATAAGGGGACAGTCACCTACAAAGGAGTTCCCATCAGACTGTCAGCTGATTTCTCAAAGGAGACCTTACAGGCAAGAAGGGGCTGGAAAGAGGGTCAAGGACCTACATCCAAGATTGCTCTATCCAGCAAAGCTGTCATTTAGAATGGAAGGGCAGATAAAGTGCTTCTCAGATAAGGTCAAGTTAAAGGAGTTCATCATCACCAAGCCCTTATTGTATGAAATGTTAAAGGGACTTATCTAAGAAAAAGAAGATAAAAAATATGACAGTAAAAAAACAGCAAACTCACAGGTATTAACAACCACACCTAAAACAAAAGCAAACTAAGTCAACAGGTAGAACAGGAACAGAAACACAGAAATGGAGATCACATGGAGGGTCAGCAACAGGGGAGGGGGAGGAGGAGAGAGGGGGACAAGGTACATAGGACAAGTAGCACAGAAGGTGGGTAGAAAATAGACAGGGGAGGGCAAGAATAGTGTGGGAAATGTAGAAGCTAAAGAACTTATGACACATGAACAGGAACTAAAGGGGGGAATGTGGGTGGGAGGGGTTGTGCAGGGTGGAGGGGAATGATGAAGAAAAATGGGACAACTGTAATAGCATAATCAATAAAATATATTGAAAAATAATAGGTACATTAATGGAAAATATGGTGAAATTCAAATAAAGTCTAGAATTTAGTTAATAATAATGTACCAGTTTCTTAGGTTTGACAAATGTACCATGATATGTAAGATTAGAGAAATGTAACCTTAGGGGACACTGAAACTGGGTTTTACCTTTGCAACTTTGCTGTAAATATAAAATTATTCAATACACAGAAAAATCCAGCAATAATCATTGACATTTGATTGATAACTTTCAAGACTTTGTGTATGCATATAATTTTTTTCTTGGACATTTCTAATTCCATTTTAAATCTTATCAGGTTTAAAAGACATACTTACTAGGGGAAGAAAAAACCAGACCCTTCAGCCAGGATGCTAACTAGATATTTGTCAGTGATGCTAATGGAATATAGAATCCTATATCTGAACACCTTTTTATTAGAGGTCATTTGTCCTGTGTACTGTTGATGGTCCAGAAGAAAGTCTACATTTGGTGCTGTCTGTAACATTTTGCTAGTGTTACCATAGACAGAGCACAGGCAGCCCACAGCAGGGTGAGCCTGGATCTCACTAGCTGTATCGAAGGAACAGGCTGTGTGCAGGCTGTGCAGAGGATGTGGGCATGCCAGGACCCAGGGGTGCCTTGTGGATACCAACCAGATCTTGTGTATGTGCAGGCACCTTGTCCAGCATCAGGAGGCTGACACGTGCACCACCTGCTGTGCCCGCGGCGTTACAGATGAGATACGAGACAAATACACATGGACTACTGAGTCCTATGGAGGAAAAGAGATGGCACGGCTACTCTCTCAAGGGGAGAGCCCCTCGGAGTGGCCTGGCCACTCTCTCAAGAGGAGAGCGCCCCATACTCTTGCCATGACAGGCTTTTATTGGGTTTCATTTGCACAGGAGTACAGGTAAAGTTCATTAATCATTGTCAGGCAGTAAGGATCAAACAATAGACAGCATACAAAGAACTATGAGGGCTTATTCTGAGTCAGGCAGTGTCTGTTAGCTAAAGGGCTACAAAACTTTGGGAAACTCATTTCCTGCTTGGACCCTTATCATTTAATTGAGAGCATTCTTAGCAAAGCAGGTTTCACAGGATTTTATGTATTCTTTCTTAGGCCTGATCACCCTAGGGAACCCACCCTTTCCAGCACAGGGCTGCACCCACCACCAGCATTGTTTCAGGCTTAAGGCATTGTCTCAGGCTTAAGTCAAGTAGGGTAACCATGGCAACTAAGATTAGGAGACTTCTTGCAGACAGAATGAGGACTCAGGCTATGTCAGGATAGCCAAGGGGCAAGGGTCCATCACACCCTTTTTGCTGTAGCCCCCCAAGTCCTTTTTTGGGGCCTCCACATGATCATGCTTGTCTTAGGTCATCCCCCCTTTGGGGAATCTTACCCATCACTGGCTAACCGATCAAGCATTGGGGGCCAGTTATGGATGAAGCAAAAGGAGCAGAAATGGCACTCCTGCCAGGGAGATAAGCTTTGTCTCTTTAGTGGTTTACGGTCACTCACTCAGCCTTAGCCATGGGGGGGTTACAGCTCCTGAAACCAGGCAGGGCAGTTCCCAACAGGAGGCTGTGACACCTCTAGGATTCCTGATAACAGGTCCTGCAGCAACCTCATCCCCACTGACCCTGCTACTGTAGACAGGGAACACCGGGGAGTCTCCACATTGGCCAGGATGGTGCAGGGGGAGGTTCTTATAATGAGCACACCAAAAACTAGAAAGATGAATGGATTGGGCCCAAGCAGGCCAAAAGCTAAAAAGATGAATAGGGACCAGGCACAGAAAAAGCTAGCAAGATAATTGGATAGAGAAAAAGAAAAAGGTCCCCCCTCCCTATCCTTATAAGAACCATAGGCTTGAGCAGGAAGGAGAGATGGTCTTTAAGATGGGAGTCCACTATTCTTCCAGGTTGAAACACCTGCATAAACCTGTTTCCTTTTGCAACAGCACCTGTTTCACACATGTGAGTATTGTTGTATCAGGCAGCCAAACCTGCCTTTTTGGTAAGTTTTTAGTAACTCTGTCAGGACAAAGTGGACCTTGATAAGACCTGGGAGGCTGGGGCTGGGGTCCCGGCTGCCTGTAGCAGGCTAACCCCAGGAGCAGGACTGTGGGGACTTCCCAGCAGCTGCCAAGAGCTTTTCTCAGGAAATCTCCCCACACTCCTGTTCAAGGCATCAGCTGCCTGAAACACTTGGCTGGTGAAAGAAAACAGTTTTCTGTGGAATAGACAGACCCCAATACTGGGTAACTTGAACCAGCATGCACACTCAGGGTGTTCATCTCTGCTGCTTGGACTTCATGCCACTTGGGTCCAGTCAGAACTATCTGTAATACCGGTTGGCAGGCTATCCATACCACTTGGGCTTCATGCCACTTGGGTCTAATCAGAATCACTTGTGATACTGGTTGGGAAGAGATAAAGACACTAGAACCTGCCTGTGAACACTTGTTTGGACTAATGGAATTATGGGTTCAAGTTTTGTACATGTATTCTCACTTTAGGGTCTTTCTGTGGTTATGGTTTTGAGTTGGTACTTTCATGCCATCAGGGGTTGATCTATTTTACCCCTGAAAGGAACCCATGGGGCCAAATGGGTAACCATTAACATGTTTCCTCATTGCAGGTCTATCTACCCATCTCACCAGACCTTACAGCCATTTCAGCTGGGAGACTTGGTATTATTAAGACCTGGAGGACAAGGTTTTGAACAACAGCCAGCCAAGCAATGGATCCACCCCTATGATGTCTGGCTGACAACACACTTCCATAAAGCACACAAGAATTAAGCCTTGAATCCTCCACAACATATGTAGCAGGCACTGCCTGAGGAGGATGCAGATCTTTCTGCTGCTATTGATACTGCAAAGGAAAGCTGGACCTGCACTACTGAAAGAGATTTAAAATTCCTCTTTTGGAATGGGACAGTGATCCCCAAAGCTAAGTGAAAATGTTACTTTTTATGTTATTTTTTGACAATTGCTATGCTTTATCCTCATGCTTGGACTGATAATGTCTTTGTCTGCATTTACTAGACAATGACTCCCTTGGCAAAGTTATACCAATGTTGGATATGCCACCCACAGCCCCATTCAGAATTAGGTAATGGAGAATCTTTTAGTCCCTGCAGTTTCTGATTTCACTACAATTCCTGCTGCACTACTAGGCATACCCCTCTCTAAATACCTGATCGCTTGTCTACACAATAGGTCCCACTTTGGAAGCCCATTTGCAACACCACCTCTTGAAGAAGCAGTCTACAAGCTTTGTTTTTTCAGTAGTACCATCCTCCAAACACCATGCATGTGAACATCCAAAGACAACAATCCTTCTCCCTTTCATAAAGGCTTTCCTCCATTTCTGACCCACTTCTTCCTTTAATAAATAGCAAAAATCTCTGGACCTGTGGATATGTAAGATTATGTCCCTTGACAGCAGGAAGAAGCTACAGAAGATATGACCCCCATCCATTTCCCCTTGTAACATTACAAGGGTTAGGAGTTTTGAAGGGAGGAATTGTTACCATAGACAGCTGGTCAGAGCATGGGCAGCCCATGACAGGGTGAGTGTGGGTCCAGCTGGTGACTTCAGAGGGACAGGGCACATAAAAGCTGTGTAGAGGATGCAGGTGCACCGGGATCCAGGGATTCCAACAAGCTCACCTGGATGTGCAGGTGCCATGTCCCACGACAGGAGGTGGGCTGAGGGCTAAGGCATCTGCAGGATTCCTGGTAATGGGTCCTTCAGCCCCCCTCCCCACTGATGCTGATATTATATGCAATCAGGGAGCACCAGGGAGTCTCCCCCATTGGCGAGAGGACACAAGGGAAGGTTCTTATATGGAACATGCCAAAGGCTAGAAAGGAGAGATGTTCTCTGAGATGGGATTCCACCATTCTCCCAGGTTGTAGAACCTGAATAAATCTTTTCCCTTTTGCACCACAACCTGTTTCTTGAGTTTGACTTTCATTGAGTCAGGGAGCAAAGCCTCCATTTGTGGTTACACTAATACATATCTTATTTTTGAATGGTGGTGGAATAGGCATGGGCCCAACACATTTCTCAGAAAAAATTTTCCAACTAAAATTTATTAACTTTTTTCTTTTTAGTTACTTCCTATTATTGTATAACCCTAGTTAAAAATGTAGAGAAGTGATATAAAGTTTCCTTCAAAAGTTGTTTTTAATCCAGAGAAAGGGGAAGGGTGAGAGAAAGAAATATCAATATGAGAGAAATATTGGTTGGTTGTGTCCTGCACACATCCCAAATGGGGACTGATCCTGCAACCCAGCATGTGCAATGAATGTGAATGGAAGCAGCGACCTTTCAGTGTACTGGGTGATGCTCCAGCCAACAGAGCCACACCAGCCAGAGCTACAATTTCCTTTTAAAATAGACTTTAAGGAAAAAGAGAGAATTGACTTTTTAAAAAAATATACCAAGAAAACAATTGCAGGGCATGGCTAAATAAATGGAGGTGGGAGCTATGCTCTGTTAATGCCCACCAAAAAAATTCTCTCATCTATTTTAAGATCTCTAGAAGTTTAAGTTCTTGGGGAGGTCAAGCATTGGGCCTATTGATGCGGACACCAGAGCCAGCAGTGTCCGCGTCATTATGGATGAAATAAAACATACACACAGACTACCGAGTCCGGTGGAGGAAAAAGGACAACAGCATGGCTTTTCTCTCAAGGGGAGCAAAAGCCGCGGCCTCTGTCATGACAGGCCTTTATTCTATATCCCTCCATTACAAGATGGTCCTCACTCACTATGCACAAGTTACAACAAAAGGAGCCAATGCCTTTCATAACATCACAGAAGAAGGATATTAGCAAATGAAAAGGCATAAGTGGTTGAGCCAGTTACACTGGTCCCTGCAAGGTTTAGCACTTGCAGGATGAGGGAGCGTTCGGCAAAAGCAAGACTCAGAGCAGCCTAGGTATACTGCAAATCTGATTACCCATGAGAGAACCTATCTGTGGGCATGGGTCCTATACATTTCCGAGTGGGAGCTGGGTCCACGCCATGCAGAAGGGTCTGCCACATCTCCCCCCTTTTGTTTTAATAGAACTGCTATGATCCCACAAAGCTTGCTACTTGCTGGTCTCCCACACAACCCTGAGAAAATAATTTGCAAATATATCAAAATACATAGAACATTATTATAATCAGTAAGCAACCAGTAGTTCCAAAGACCCACATTCTCAGAAAAGCCCAATCAATCATTGTCAGGCAGTAATGGTCAAATAGATAACATTCAAAGAACTCTGAGGGCCTATTTTGAGTCAGGGTCAAAATAGCTAAAGGGCCATAAAATTCTGGGGCAACAAACTTATTTCAGGCTTAGATCCTTATCATTTAAATTGAGGGTATCAGCAAAGTAGGTTTCATAGGATTTTATGCTTTCTTTCTTAGGCCTGATTTCCCCAGGGAATCTGCCCTTTCCAGCACAGGGCCGCACCCACCTCTGGCATTGTTTCAGGCTTAGGTGGAGACTTCTTGCAGATGGAAATGGGGACTCGGGCTATGTCAGAATAGCCAAGGAGTGAGGGTTCATCACCCTCTTTTTGCTGTGGCCCCCCGAGTCCTTCCTTGAGGGCCATCCATGTGGTCATGCCTGTCTTAGGCGACCCCTCCCTTGAGGGAATCTTATCCATCATTGGCTAACTGACCAAGCATTGGAGGCCAGATATGGATGAAGCAGAAGCCACACTCCTGCCAGGGAGATAAACTCTCTCTCTTTAGTGGCTCAGGTCCTCTTGGCAGAACAGACCCAGAAGAAGCAGATCCCCTGGGCTCTCACTCAGCCCAGCCATAGGGTGCTACAGCCTCTGAGACCAGGCAGGGCAGTTCCCAACATATAATTCCCCCACTTTTTTGCTTGTAAATGCTATAGTAGCTGTTAAACCTGTGAAACCTAGTATTTGCTATTCCCGAATGCAATCTTAAGAAAACAACCTTTATATGTATCATAAAGTACAAATACGGATTAAGACAAAGGGGGATCCAAGGGCTGCTAGGACCCAAACTTATAAGTTTAGTCCATTGAAACAGTTTTTAGGGTTCAACCATTGGACTTCACGGGGCATCGAGGGGTTGTTGTTCTCTGCAGGAGGCACCTGAGCCTTGGCCCCTGTCACTGGGGCAGGCTCCATCCTCCTCTGTTGGTGGACCCAGGCCCATGAGTGATGGTGTAAGTGTCCGTTTTCCTTCTGGTTGTTCAGGGTCAGCTGGGCCGTCTGGTCTGTCAGTCGATTGATTCTCAGCTCCAGGTAGCAGAACTTGGTGTCTGTCCTGCTCACGATAACGGTTTACTCTTTTGGTTGGCAACCAGACAGGACCTGTAGGGATGGAACCACACACATACCCTCTTCCCCAAGTTAAGAGATCTATAAGGCCCTGCCAAGAGCCATCTCCCAGTGAATCTCCATATAAAACCTGAGGATAAGATGACTTTGGCTCCTTCTTCTGAAAATGTTTCTCAATTGGAGTACAAAGTGATTCATCACAATTTAGAAAATTATAGGTAAACAGGGCTAACATAATCAAATTTTGGGGGGGAAGGACTCATGACTCCCTCTTTTTTCTGTTTAAGAAGATTTTTAAAAGTATGAGGATCCCGTTCCACAATTGCCTGACCGGTTGGACTGTAAGATATCCCTATTTTATGTTGGATGTTCCAACGCTGAAGAAAACCTGAGTAGAATGAGCAAGGTATACAGGGCCACTATCAGTTTTAATTTGCTGAGGCCATCCTGACTGACGAAAGGCCTCAAGCCAATGGGCTTGGCAATCAGAACATTCTTTAATAATTTGCTTAGCTTGGAAAGACAGGCCCCTTGCTGTTTCTGCAAGCTGCAATGTGTTCACAGTTTTCAAGGAAAGTGGGAAAGATGGGAGAAGGGGAGGTGCTCTGAAAAAATATGTTTTAGACAAAAAATAGTTGCCTGCCAAGGGCCTTTTGTGACTCGACTGATTAACCGTTTCCTTTGGGAGAATAGCCAGTTCTTACCCAAGGAAACAATCAGTTTCAACAATCAGTGTACTGATTAACAATCAGTACCTGTTTAAAGGTACTGAGTTAAAAAATGGTACTTTGTCTTCCGTGGAAAAGGGCTAGTTTTACACAGGAGACAATATACCCATATTTCATTTTTACAATAAAGGTCAGAGCTCTGGTATAAACAAGGAGGACTTTTAATATTTTTTAACACATCACACCCCCTATCCCATTTATTGCATGCTTTAGATTGACAAATTTATGAACACATTCACAACTCTCAGAAACAGTTTTTTCTCTACTGGAAAATACATTTACTTAAAAAAAAAAATGGTCACAAGTGTGCCCGTGTGTCCAGGCGCAGGGAAGGTCTCCCCCAGCGCACACCAGACCAGGGAGAAAAAGAAGCTAGGGAAACCAATCCCTTCTCCACGCAGCTGCTTCGCCCAGCAAAGAGATGCACGTGGTAGCAGGTGACACCATGGCATCCCATGGGTCACTGCCCAGGAGCACACATCCCCAGGATGTGCTGTGGTGTGACTCGGCCCAGCCTCAGCATGAGCTGGCCCAAATGGGGGGCGTGAAACCCCACCCTGCCCCAGGCCGACTGTGGTGAGAGGTGGGGGGGCTCCCAAAGGCGTTGGAGTGCGTGGGTATATCCGCGCTGCCTCTGAGTTCACTGGGTGGTCCTTGAGACTCACAGCAGCTGCCAAAAATCCCTTATATACGAGTCATTCAACAGCCCATACTGCTGAACTAGCTTAGAACATTGCTCTAGTTCTTAAAGAGCCCGTTCCCTGTGGTTGAGGTCCACAGAAACCTTCAAAGAAATTTTTTAATGGGCTGCAAGATGCAATTGAAAAGAAAGAATTTGATCCGGCCAAGGTGGAGGCATAGATGGACACACTGTGCCTCCTCTTACAACCAAAATTAAGGACAACAAAGATTTAGAAACAAGAAAATACCCAGAACTCATAGAAAATTGAAGTGTACGGAAGTCCAACAACCATTCATCCAGACCAGTAAGAGGGGGGGAGTCACAGCAGGAAAAAGTAGAGGTTTGGAGGGGGCTTGCAAGCGGCAGCAGCTGGCAGATCCCAGGCGCACAGGCGGTGGCTAGCAGACTCCAGGTGCACAGGTGGCGGTTAGCAGACCGCGGGCATGGGGTGGCAACTGTGCAGACCCAGTGAGGCCACGCAAGGCGGCTAGCTGACCAGGTGGTCCCACATTTGCGCACAGATATTCCAGGCGAAGGGGAAGCAACGGAAGGGACTGGAATCCGAGAGACAGCAGAGCAAGTGACATTGTTTCCTCTTGGACCCCACCCCCACATAGAGCGTCACTACCCAGCGACTGGGATGCACCACCCTGGGGAACACCTAAGGCTCCACCCCTCACCACCTAACAACCACGACTAGACCAAAACAAAAACAAAAACAAAAACAAACAAACAAACAAAAAAAACAGAAACAAAAATGGCTCAATCCGGAGAACAAATCAAAGCCCCAGAGCCAATTCATCTAAGCGACGAAGAGATAGCCAACCTATCTGATGCACAATTCAAAGCCCTGGTGGTCAGGATGCTAACAGAATTGGTTGATTTTGCTCACAAATTAGATGAAAAAATGAAGGCTACAATAAGTGAAATGAAGAAAAATGCACAGGGAACCAATAGAGATGGGAGGAAAACTGGGACTCAAATCAGTGGACTGGACCAGAAGGAAGAAAGAAACAACCAAACAGAAAAGAAGGAAGAAACAAGAATTCAAAGAAATGAGGAGAGGCTTAGGAACCTCCAGGACATCTTTAAACCTCCCAACATCCAGATTATAGGGGTACCAGAAGGGGAAGAGGAAGAGCAACAAGTAGAAAACTTATTTGAACAAATAATAAAGGAGAACTTCCCCAATCTGGCAAACAAAATACACTGCCAGGAAGTCCAGGAAGCTCAGAGAGTCCCAAAGAAGTTGGACCCAAGGAGGAACACACCAAGACACATCATAATTACATTAGCCAAGATGAAAATGAAGGAGAGAATTCTAGAAGCAGCAAGGGATAAGGGCACAGTCACCTACAAAGGAGTTCCCATCAGACTGTCAGCGGATTTCTCAAAAGAGACCTTCCAGGCAAGAAGGGGCTGGAAAGCGGTATTCCAAGTCATGAAAGTCAAGGACCTACATCCAAGATTGCTCTATCCAGCAAAGCTGTCATTTAGAATGAAAGGGAAGATAAAGTGCTTTTCAGATAAGGTCAAGTTAAAGGAGTTCATCATCACCAAGCCCTTATATTATATGAAATGTTAAAGGGACTTATCTAAGAAAAAGGAGATAAAAAATATGAACAGGAAAAAGACAGCAAACTCACAGGTATTAATAACCACACCTAAAACAAAAGCCAACTAAGCAAACCACTACAACAGGAGCAGAAACACAGAAATGGAGATCACATGGAGGGTCAGCAACAGGGGAGTGGGAGGAGGAGAGAGGGAGACAAAGTACAGAGAACAAGTAGCATAGACGGGGGTAGAAAATAGACAAGGGGAGGGCAAGAATAGTGTGGGAAATGTAGAAGCTACAGAACTTATGACACATGGACATGAACTAAAGGGGGGGAATGTGGGTGGGAGGGGGTGTGCAGGGTGAAGGGGAATGAATGGAGGAAAATGGGACAACTGTAATAGCATAATCAATAACATATATTTTTTTAAAAAAGAATTTGCTGAGATGCCTGTAAACTGTCCTGTAACTAGTTGTTTTTAAAGCTGATTAAAGGTAAAATCTTTGCTCTTTCTCCCAAGCCCAGACCTTGGTTGACGTCACCTCCCAGCAAAAACCTGGAAGAGGGAGCAAAGCTTTTGCTTACTAGAGAAGGTATAGTTGCAAAGCAGTCGCAAGACAGAGTGACCTAGGAAGAAAATCCTATTCCTCTGAATCCAACACACCCTATGACATTCCCAAAAAGCACTTGGGGTTGTAGGCCCTTACCTGGGCTGATGCGCATGAATTCCCACCAGGTTGGAGTGTTGTCCATAATGACGATGGCTCACGGCCACTGAGTCCCTGTTCTGGGGTGCCAGCTGATGAGGACACCGGCCAGCAGTGTCTGCATCATTATGGATGAAAGAAAACATACACACGGACTACCGAGTCCAGTGGAGGAAAAAGGACAACAGCATGGCTTTTCTCTCAAGGGGAGCAAAAGCTGTGGCCTCCGCCATGACAGGCCTTTGTTCTATATCCCTCCATTACAAGATGGTCCTCACTCACTATGCACAAGTTACAACAAAAGAAGCCAATACCCCTCATCACATCACAGAAGAAGGATATTAGCAAGTGAAAAGGCAGAAGTGGTTGAGCCAGTTACACTGGTCCCTGCAAGGTTTAGCACTTGCAGGGTGAGGGATTTTTCAGCAAAAGCAAGACTCAGAGGAGCCTAGGTATATTGCAAATCTGATTACCCATGAGAGAACCTATCTGTGGGCATGGGTCCTGTGCATTCCTGAATGGGAGCTGGGCCCATGCCATGCAGAAGGGTCTGCCACAGCCTATGGCTTCTTTTGTCTCTTGACCTAAAGCTGTATCACAGCATAATTTAATAAATGGATTATTTGTAGAAAACACTTCTGTGTTTTCCTTTACTCTCACACTGGTGCCACACTGACAATACTTTTGACACCAGAGGTGTGGGGTTTTTTCCCCACATAAACCAATTCTCCGACACCAGCTGTGTGTCCTGCAATTTAATTCAATTCTGACACTAACAAGTTAACCCAAACCCCACAGGTTAAGAACTCAGTTCCGAAACACTGACTGCCACTTAAGATGCCAATTGCAATTAGTAAGTCTGCCAATTCCCACAAGTTCAGTGTGACTTGACTATAAATCAGAATTCCCACAGTGCCCTCCCTAGATTTGACTATTTTCCAGATTTAATAATTTTATAATTTACCAGTTTATAATGGAATGATATAATAAAACACAGTGATGAACATCTCCATAGAAGAGATTCACCAGGCAAGGTATGGGGGAAAGGACATGGTGCTTCCATGCCCTCAACAGGTGCACCACCCTCCCTGCACCTCCATGTATTTAGCAATATGGAATTTGTCAAACCTCATACTTGGGAATTTTTATGGAGGCCTTATCGCATAGGAATGATTGCTAACTCCTCATCCAGCCCTTTTCCCCCCTCTTCAGGGAATAGGAGGATGGAGCTTAAAGTTCCAAGCTTTTTATCATGATTTTTTCTTTCCAGTGACCTGGTTATATGATAAAATGGGTATTTAGATATGTTGGGTTAGAATGTATTATTAAAATGAATACAATATGATCTTTATTATATTCCTATTGGGTGATGCTGACAAGAGAAACACTGTTATACAATAAATATGCTCAAAATTTTAACTGAAATAGTAAAAATTGGGAAACATTAGTACCTACCAGCAGGAAAAAACAAACACTACTGGAGGGTTTCTATAGTTAATAAAATATATGTAAAAATGAAAACACAACATAATACATTGTGTTGTTTATAGAGACAAAGGAAAGTGTTCAAATACCATAAAAATGGAAATCAGGGATGGAAAAGTTATGAGTTATTCATGAAAGTGACTATTTCTGGGGAAGAAAAGAGAATAGGTCTCAGTATATACAAAGAACTTCAATGAATTAGTAAGAGCTTAGTTCTTTTGAAGCAAAAAAATTCTCTATGCAAATATGGCAAAATGCCAACAGTTGTCAAATATTTGTTATCTTGGTGTCATGGCTTCACGTTATTTTTATGTTCTGCATTTTTGTATGTTTAAAGTAGTTCATAATTTTTATTTTTAATACATTTTATGATTATGCGGTTATAGTTGTCACAATTTTTCTCCCTTTTCTCCCTTCTCCTCCAGCAATCTCTCCCTCTAGTTTATGTCCATGGGTCATGCATATATGTTCTTTGGCTTCTCTATTCCCTATACTGTTAATAACTTCCTCCACTCTATTTTGTACCTACCAATTATGCTTCTTGACCCCTGCACCTTTCCTCCCACACCCCCACCCTGTTCTCTCCCTTCCCACTCCCAGCTGATAACCCTCCAAATGATCTCTGTATCTATGACTCTGTTCCTGTTCTGTGTGTTTGCTTACTTCATTTTTGTTTTTTAGATTCAGTTGTTGATAGTTGTGAGTTTGTTGCCCTTTAATAATGCTTGTAGGTTTGATGTTCTTTTTCTTAAATAAATCCCTTTAACATATCATATAATAAAGGCTTGGTGGTGATGAATTCCTTTAACTTTAGCTTGTTTGGCAACCATTTTTTTCTGCCCTTCCATTCTAAATGATAGCTTTGCTGGACAGAGTAATCTTGGTTGTAGGTCCTTGCTTTTCATCACTTTGAATATTCCTTGCCTGCAAAGTTTCGTTTGAGAAACCAACTGATACTCTTGTGGGAAGTCCTTTGTAGGAAACTCTGCTTTTCTGTTGCTGCTTTGAAGATTCTCTCTTTATCTTTAGCCTTTTGCATTTCAATTAAGTGTCTTGGTGTGGTCCTCTTTGGGTCCAACATATTTGGGACTCTCTGTGCTTACTTCACTTCTATGTCTATTTCCTTTGCCAGATTAGGGAAGTTTTCTTTAATTATTTGTTAAAATGAGTTTTCAATTTCTTTCTCTTCCTCTTCTCCTTTTGGCACCCATATGATTTGGATGCTGGAATGTTTAAAGTTGTCCCAGGGGTTCCTAAGCCTCTCCTCACTTTTTTGAATCCTTGTTTCTTTATTCTGTACTGGTTGAATGTTTATTTCTTCCTTATGTTCCAAATCATTGATATGAATCCTGACTTCCTACCCTTCACTGTTGGTTCCCTAAAGATTTTTCTTTATTTCACTTACCGTAGCCTTCATTTGTTTCTTTACTTTGTGGCTATACTCAATGAGTTCTCTGAGCATTCTGATCATTGGTGATTTGAACTCTACATCTCATAGGTTGGATATCTCCAGTTTGTTTTGTCCTTTTTCTGGAGTTGTGTTCTCCTCTTTCATTTGGGCCACATTTCTTTATCTCCTCAGTTCAGCAGCCTTCCTATGTTTGTTTCTATGTATTTGGTAGGGCTGCTTTGACTCCCTGTAAACGGCACCCATAGGGATGAATGTGGCTTCTTTAAATCCCTGGTTGTCACACTTCCATACAGTTCAATTTTCTGATGGTTCTGGGTGTTATTTGCTTTGAGAAATACTTGTAATTATATCTGTACTTGCATGAGAAGTTGAAGTCTATTTACACCTTCATCTTTGCTGAAAATCCTAAGTTCTACGGCCTCTTTGATGGTACACAGTTTCATATACTGTTTGCATGCAAATGATTCCTTCAATTCAGGAAACTCAAGGATCTCAAAGTAATCTATTTAAAAAAAATTATTTTATTGTAATTGTTGTTCTTGTATACTTTTCTGTCTTCTACTCCCATCCCAGCCAACTGTCCCAGCCCTCCCCAGCTCCCACCCATTTCCACACACGCTAGTTTTTTCACCATGTGTCTTTAATACTTGTTGCTCTAAACCCTTTCCCTTTTCCCTTGGAATTCCCTCCCCTCTCCCCTCTGGTGACTGTCAGCCTGTTCTCAATTTCAGTGTCTTTGGTTATATTATGCTTGTTTCTTTGTTTTGCTAATTAGGTTCCTGTTAAAGGTGGAATCGTATGGTATTTGACTTTCATCTCGTGGCTTATTTCGATTAGCATAATGCTCTCCAGGTCCATCCATGCTGTTGCAAAAGGTAGGAGATCCTTCCTTCTTTCTCCTGCATAGAATTCCATTGTGTAAATGTACCATAGGTTCTTGAATCATTCATTTACTGATGGGCACCTACGCTGCTTCCAACACTTGGCTAATGTAAATTGTGCTGCTATGGACATTGGGGTGCACAGGTTCTTTTAGAATGGTGTTTCGGGGTTCCTAGGATATAATCCTAGCAGTGGAATTGCTGGGTCAAAAGGTAGATCCATTTTTAGTTCTCTTAGAAATTTCCATACTGCTTTCCATGTGATTGTACCACTCTGCAATCCCACCAACAGTGCACTAGGGTCCTCCTTTCTTCACAAACTCATCAACACTTTTTGTTTGTAGCTTTGTTTATGTTGGCCATTCTGACTGGTGTGAAGTGGTATCTCATTGTGGTTTTACTTGCATCTCTCTGATAGCTAGCGATATCGAGCATCTTTTCATGTGTCTCTGGATCCTCTCTCTGTATGTCCTCCTTGGAGAAGTGTCTGTTCAAGTCCTGTGCCCATTTTTTAATTGGGTTGCTTGTCTTCTTAGAGTGTAGTCATGTAAATTCTTTATATATGTTGGAGACTAAACCATGGTCTCAGGTATCATTGACAAATATGTTTTCCCATACATTTGGTTCTCTTTTTATTTTAATACTGTTTTCCTTAGCCGTGCAGAAGCTTTCTATTTTGATGAGATATCATTTGTTTATTCTTTCCTTTATGACCCTTGCTTTAGGGGACATATCAGTAAAAATGTTGCTGCGTGAAATATCTGAGATTTTCCCGCCTACGTTCTCCTCTAGAACTCTAATGGTGTCACGGCTTATATTTAAATCTTTTATCCACCTTGAATTTACTTTTGTGTATGGTGTAAGTTGGTGTTCAAGTTTCATTTTTTTTCACGTAGCTGTCCAGTTCTCCCAACATCACTTTTTGAAGAGGCTACTTTTACTCCATTTTATGTTGCTGCCTCCTTTGTCTAATATTAATTGACCATAGGGAACTGGGTTTATTTCTGCATGCTCTGTTCTATTCCACTGCTCCCTGTGCCTGTTTTTGTGCCAGTACCAGGCTGCTTTGATTACAGTGGCCTTGTAATAAAGTTTGGTGTCAGGTATTGTGATCCCTCCTACTTTGCACTTCTTTCTCAAAATTGCTGCAGCTATTTGTGGTCATTTATGGTTCCATATAAATTTTTGAAGTGTTTCTTCTATGTCTGTGAAATATGCCATTGGTACTTTAATAGGTATTGTATTGAATTTGTAAATTGCTTTGGGTAGTATGGACATTTTGATGATGATAATTCTGATCCATGAACACGGTATATGTTTCCATTTGTTTGTGTCTTCCTTGATTTCTTTCTTCAGTGTTGCGTAGTTTTCTGCATACAGGTCTCTTACCTCCTTGGTTAGGTATATTCCTAGGTATTTTATTTTTCTTTTTGCTATAACGAATGGGATTATTTTCCTGATTTCTGCTTCTGCTCTTTCATTGTTGGTATACATAAATGCCTTTGGTTTCTGGATATTAACTTTGTATCCAACTGTTTGGACAAATTCATTTATTAAGTCGAGCAGCTTTTTGGCCCACTCTATAGAATTTTCTATGTACACTATAATGTCATCTGCAAGCAATGATTTGTTTCCTCCTTTCCAGTTTGGATGTCTGTTATTTCCTTTTTTTGTCTAATGGCTGGGGCCAAGACTTCCAATATTATATTGAACAGAAAGGGTGAAAGTGGACATCCTTGTCTTGTTCCTGATCTTAGTGGAAAAGATTTTAGTTTTTGCCCATTGAGTATGATGTTGGCTGTAGGTCTCTCATATATGGCCTTGATTATGTTGAGGAATGCTCCCTCAATTCCCACTTTGCTGAGTGTTTTTATCATAAACGGGTGCTGTATCTTATCAAATGCTTTTTCTGCATCTATTGATATGATCGTGTGATTTTTGTCTTTGCTTTTGTTTATGTGATGTATTACATTTACTGATTTGTGAATGTTGAACCATCCTTGCATCCCTTGGATGAATCCCACTTGGTCATGGTGTATGATCTTTTTAATGTATTGTTGGATGTAGTTTGCCAATATTTTCTTGAGAATTTTATCCTCTATGTTCATCAGCGATATTGGCCTGAAGTTTTCTCTGTTATGTTTTTATCTGGCTTGGGGATTACAATGATGCTGGCTTCAAAAAAAGATTTTGAGAGTCTTCTATCATTTTGGGTTTTTTCAAAAAGTTTGTGAAGATAGGGGTTAGCTCATCCTTAAATGATTTGTAAAATTCTCCTGTGAAACCATCTGGTGCCAGGTTTTTGTGTATCGGGAGTTTGTTGATTACTTGCTTCAATTTTATCTGCTGTTATTGGTCTGTTCAGGTTTTCTGTTTCTTCGTCATTGAGTTTTGGGAGATTATATTTTTCTAGAAACTTGTCCATTTCACCTAGGTTTTCAAATTTCTTTGCATACAGTTCTTCACAGTAATTTCTTATAATCCTTTGTATTTCTGTGGTGTCAGTTGTAATCTCTCCTCTTTCATTTCTGTGTTTATTTGGGTCCTCTCTTTTTTTCGTGATGAACCAGCTTAAAGGCTTGCAATTTTGTTTATCTTTTCAAGGAACCAGCTCCTGGATTCATTGATCCTTCGAATTGTGCTTTTAGTTTCTATGTCATTTAATTCTGCTCTGATCTTGGTTATTTCCTTCCTTCTACTTGCTCTGGGCTGTCTTTCTTGTTGCTCCTTGAGTTCTTATAGGCATAGGGTTAAGTTGTTTGTTTGAGATGTTTCTATCTTTTTAGGTAGGCCTCTATCACTATGAACTTCCCTCTGAGGACTGCCTTTGCTGTGTCCCATAAGTTTTGGTCATTGTGAGTGTATTTTCATTTGTTTCCAGAAACTTTTTGATTTCCTCCCTAATTTCATTCTTGACCCACTCATTGTTTAATAGCATGTTATACAATCTCCATGATTTTGAGGATTTTGGGTTTTTCCCCTTGGAGTTGGTTTCTACTTTCAGGCCCTTGTGGTTGGAGAAAATGCTTGATATGATTTCAATTTTCTTGAATTTATTGAAGATTGTTTTGTGTCCTATCATGTGGTCTATGTTTGAGAATGTTCCATGTGCATTTGAAAAGAATGTGTATTTAGTTTCTTTCTGATGAAGGGCTCTATATATATCAATTAAGTTCATTTCATCTAGAGTGTTGTTCTAGATTCATCTAGATGAAACCACAATATCTTTGTTGATATTTGTTTAGAAGATCTGTCCAATTTTGAGAGTGGGGTTTTAAAATCTCCTACTATAATTGTGTTGCTGTCAATATCTTTCTTGAAGTCCTCAGAGATTTTATGTATTTGGGTGCTCTTATATTGGGTGCATATATATTTATAATGTTTATGTCTTTGTGGTGGATTCTTCCCTTGAGTAGTATGAAGTAACTTTCTGAGTCTCTCTTTATGGCCCTTCTTTTGAAATCTATTTTGTCTGATATGAGTATTGCTACCCTGGCTTTCTTTTCCTGTCCATTTGATTGGAAAATTTGTTTCCAGCCCTTCACTTTGAGACTGTGTAGGTCTTTTGTCCTGAGATGGGTCTCTTGTAGGCAGCATATGTGTGGGTCATGCTTTCTTATCCATTCAGCTATTCTATGCTTTTTGATTGGAGTATTTAATGCATTTACGTTTAAGGATATTATTGATAGGTACTTATTCATTGCCATTTTTGTAACTGTTTCTCTCTCTTTTTCTCTGTTTTCCTTCCTTTCCTTAAAGTAGTCCCTTTAGTATCTCCTGCAGAACTTGTTTTGTATAGGTGTATTCTTTTAGACTTCTTTTGTCTGGGAAGCTCCTTATTTGGCCTCTTATCTTGATTGAAAGCCTTGCTCGGTAAACTAGTCTTGCTCACAGCCCTTTGGTTCTCATTACTTGGAATATTTCTTGCCATTCTCTTCTGACTTGGAGTGTTTCCATTGAGAAGTCAGCTGCTAAGCATTTTGGGGCTCCCTTGTATGTTACTTCTTTTTTATCCCTTGGTGCCTTTAAGATTCTCTCTTTGCCTTGGAATTTCGCCACTTTAATTTTGATGTGTCTTGAAGTGGGTGTCTTTGGGTTCCTCTTGACTTGGACTCTCTGTGTTTCCTGGATTTGTGTCACTTTTTCTCTCGTCTAATTATGGAAGTTTTCCATCATTACTTTTCAAATAGGTTTTCTATCCCTTGCTCCTTGTCTTCTCTTTCTGGTATCCCCATTATATGGATATTATTACCCTGCATATTGTCTTGCATTTCTTTTAATCCCTCTTCATTTTTCTGAGCATCTTTTCCCTTTCTTGCTCTTTCTGGGTATTTTTTTTCTACTTGGTCCTCCAACTTGCTGATCTGATCTTCTGCTTCATTGATTCTGCTTTTCATTCCTTCCGCTGTGTTATTCAGTTCAGAAATTGTATTCTTCATTTCCTCTTGGCCCTTGTTTATAGTTTCTATTTCCTTTTACATGTTGATATAGTTTGCAGTGAGTTCATCATAGTTTCCCTGTAGTTTCTGGTAGCTCATTGAGAGTTCATGGAACTTCCTGACAACCATTGCTTTGAACTCAAAATCTGATAGTTGAGTTGCCTCCATTTCATTTAGCATTCTTTCTGGGGCTTCCTCCTTTCCTTTCATTTGGGGATTGTTTCTTTGTCTTCCCATTGTTTGTGAGGCTCTTCTTGTTAGCCTTAGCTTCTTAAATTGATTTGTTCTGGCTCCCTGGGTTTATGGTGTGAACTTCTGTGCTAGAATACCTGGGAGATTCAGTGGTGTTGTCTCCTTCATGTATCCTGGTGTTCACAGGTTCCACTGTCTCAGCTGTTGAAATGCCCCCTTCTTTGGGACCAACTCTGTTTTTTTTTCACAGTTCCAGGGTTTTTTTTTGTTTGTTTGTTTTGTTTTGTTGTATTTTGTTTTGTTTTGTTTTTGTCTCACTTGTAGGTATTTAAAAAAGTGGAAGAAAAAAGGAAAGAAGAAAAAATGAAAAGAGAAGAAAGAAAAGCAGAAAGAAAAAGAAAAGAAAAAAGAGGACGGAAGAAGAAATAAGATTGGAAAGTAAGGAAGAAGGAATAAAACAAGAAAGAAGTAACGAGAAGCAAAAGGAGTTGAGGGATAGAAAAAGTAAAAATAATGAAAAAATAATTTAACAAATATTTAAGAAAAAACCAACAACACTAATTCTTGCTGTTGTCAATCTTGCCAAGCTGGTTTTTCTGGTCTTGCTGGCTGCAATGGCCAAGGGGTGACAGTATCACCTTTCTCCCCGTTCAGCGCTCAGTTATCTTTGGGCCACTGTCCTCAGAGTTAGCCTGGGGTCTCTCCACACAGGGCCACAGGCGTATATTCTGAGGTGGTGTGCGCCTACCGTGGTCACGTGCAGGCGCTTATGATATCCCAGCCATCCACGCAGTGGTTCCGATTGTTGCGTGGGTGCCGACTGGTTGCCATGCAGGTCCCTGATGGTGCATGGGTGCCAATCAACCACAGCGCAGGTCCCCGGTGTAGTGCTGGCACCAATGGATCCCTGTTCAGCCATCCCCAGTGGCACGCAGGCACTGATAGTCACGCGAGCTGCAATGCCCAGTTCTCCCAGGGCTATGAGACCTTAACTCCTGTCTGTGAGATTTTAAGCAACCACGTTTATCCCGGTGCTGCTGAAACCTTGTTTGGCTAGGCAGGGAGCCGTTGACCCAACTCCCTCCCTAGAGTCTTATGGTGAGCACTGGCCCAGGACCTCAGCCCGCGCCCTGGTCTCTGCACTGCTGGAGTACTCTCCTTTCTGTCTGGTTTTTCAATGTCTGCTGCAATTTTTGATCTCCTGTTTTCAAATATGCTGTGTTTCTGATGTCCGTTTGCTCTGTTCCACCATAAATCAGCCAGGTTTTACTCCTGTGTGTAGGGGGAGGTGGAATGTGCTTCCTCCTACCATGCTGCCATCTTCCTTCTTCAAAGTAATCTTGAACAACTTTCCAATCTGGGATCATGTAATGAGTTACATCACCAGAAAAGAGTCTCCCTTCACTGTGGCAAGTGGCAGGTTGCTGGCGTAGGTGCTCTTGTAGGGCATGCTGGGCTGTAGGTATTGCTCCTGCACAAACTGCAGTGTCTGGCCCTGGAAAGCCCTCAGAAGCATCACCTTCCCCAGCTTCTCCAGTATAGTGGCAGCTCTCATCTGAACAGAGCCCCCAGTTCATAATTTATATTTTTTAAATATATTTTATTGATTATGCTATTACAGTTGTCCCATTTCTCCCCCATCATTCCCCTCCACCCTGCACACCCCTCCCACCCACATGCCCCCCCTTTAGTTCATGTCCATGTGTCATAAGTTCTTTAGTTTCTACATTTTCCACACTATTCTTGCCCTCCCCCTATTGTCTATCTACCATCTGTGCTCGTTATTCTCTGTACCTTTCCCTGCCTCTCCTCCTCCCACTCCCCTGTTGCTAACCCTCCATGTGACCTCCATTTCTGTGTTTCTGTTCCTGTTCTGTTTGCTTAGTTTGCTTTTATTTTAGGTGTGGTTGTTAATAACTGTGAGTTTGCTGTTTATTTACTGTCATATTTTTTTTATCTTCTTTTTCTTAGATAAGTCCCTTTAACATTTCATACAATAATGGCTTGGTGATGATGAACTCCTTTAACTTGACCTTATCTGAGAAGTACTTTATCTGCCCTTCCATTCTAAATGACAGCTTTGCTGGATAGAGCAATCTTGGATGTAGGTCCTTGACCCTCTTTCCAGCCCCTTCTTGCCTGTAAGGTCTCTTTTGAGAAATCAGCTGACAGTCTGATGGGAACTCCTTTGTAGGTGACTGTCCCCTTATCCCTTGCTGCTTCTAGAATTCTCTCCTTCATTTTAATCTCAGGTAATGTAATTTTGATGTGCCTTGCTGTGTTCCTCCTTGGGTCCAACTTCTTTGGGACTCTCTGACCTTTTTGGACTTCCTGGAAGTCTATTTCCTTTGCCAGACTGGGGAAGTTCTCCTTTATTATTTGTTCAAATAAGTTTTCCACTTGTTGCTCTTCCTCTTCCCCTTCTGGTACCCCTATAATTCAGATGTTGGGACATTTAAAGATGTCCTGGAGGTTCCTAAGCCTCTCCTCATTTTTTAAAATTCTTGTTTCCTCCTTCTTTTCTGTTTGGTTGTTTCTTTCTTCCTTCTGGTCCAGTCCACTGATTTGAGTCCCAGTTTTCCTCCCATCTCTATTGGTTCCCTGTGCGTTTTTCATTTCACTTATTGTAGCTTTCATTTTTTCATCTAATTTGTGAGCAAAATCAACCAGTTCTGTGAGCATCCTGATCACCAGTGCTTTAAACTGTGTATCTGTTAGGTTGGCAATCTCTTCGTCGCTTAGATGAATTGGCTCTGGGGCTTTGATTTTTTCTCCAGTTTGAGCCATTTTTGATTTTGCTTTTTGTTTTGGTCTAGTCGTGGTTGTTAGGTGGTGAGGGGTGGAGCCTTAGGTGTTCCCCAGGGTGGGGCAGTCCAGTCCCTGGGTAGTGACACTGTATGTTGGGGCAGGGTCCAAGAGGGAACAATGGTGCTTGCTCTGCTCTCTCTCAGATTCCAGCCCCTTCCACTGCTTCGCCTGTGCCTGGATTATGTGCACACGAATGTGGGACCACCTGGTCAGCCAGCCGCCTTGCGCGGCCTCACTGGGTGTGCACAGTTGCCACCCTGTGCCTGGGGTCCCCTAACTGCCGCCTGTGCACCTGGATCGGCCAGCCACTGCTGCCTGCATGCCTGGTCCGCACCTTCCCTTTTTCCTGCTGGGATTCCACCCTTCTTACTGGTCTGTATGAATAGTTGTTGGACTTCTGCACAGTTCAATTTTTTATCAGTCTGCTTTTCTTGTTTCTAAATCTTTGTTGTCCTTAATTTTGGTTGTGTGAGGAGGTACAGTGTGTCCACCTATGCCTCCATCTTGGCTGGAAGTCCCAGTTCATAATTTTTAAAAGAAACAGGTCATGAAGAGTTTTCTCCCCCATGCTAAGGAGTTGACCTTTCTTTGGTCATTGTGTGGAGACCACTGAAGGGTTATAAATAGGGGAAGAGATTTCCATTTAGAGAGAACATTTTGGCAGATTCATTTTTTAAGACTATCCAGCCCACTAGCTAATAAAAGCCATGAAAAATATTTCATTGCTGCTGACACAGATTTTTTCTTTACACTTAAACAACTCTGAAATTGGGGTGTATTCTGTTGGGGCATGTGTGTAATTGCCTATGTTTTGACACTTGCTGAATGGGTGTCCGCCACTTGGATGAGAACCCTGAACACTACAGTGGAGCTCTCTTAAATGCTGTATCAGCAACAGTCTTCATGGCACAGAGAATGATAATGTGGGAAACCACTGATATCGGTGACTGAATCAAAAATTGATTCAGAAGATGTAGATTTTATATATGAAGGCGTTTTAGGGAAGGATTAACTCATTTATTTAACTGGTCTATATTTTCCTTTTTATATGTGCACAATAGTAGAATGATTTTTAATTTTTTAATTATGGTAAAATACTCATAAAATTTACAGTCCTAACCATTGTTAAGTGTAGAGTTTGGTGGCATTAAGTACATTCACACTGCTGTATACATATTACCACTATCTCCAGAAATCTTTTCATTTTTTACAACTGAAACTCTGTACTCACTTAACAAAAGCTCCCCATTTCTAGCCACCACAATGAAACCCACTATCCAAATGTCATACATCTGATTGGTAGGACCTATGTAAATCACAACAAAATTTCAATGGAGTATAGAAAATGTAGTTTTTAGCTTTTCAGGCTCTGATAACTGATGGCTCTGTGAGCTTCCAGTGAGGAGTAAGACATTCTACAAGGGGCTGGAATAGATATTGAGCACTGTTCTACCATACCTATTGTAAATATCTACCAGTATTTGTCCTGGAATACACTGAAGAAATATTATTCTAAACAGGGAAACAATATCTAGAGGTGAATATCCCGAGGTGAAACACAAAACTTGACCTCTCTTAATTGTCCTTGTAACTCCCAAAAGAGGCCTATGCAATGGGAAAGGATATTCTCCAGGTATAAAATAAATATGACCAGTTTATGAGCCAGTCTTGCCTGAAAACCTTACACAGATAAGACCCATAAAATTTCTTGCACCTGCTGCCAATAAACTTTTGTCTTTTTGAATTGTTTGTCTAATTGTACTTTCTTTTCAAGTGGTCAACATGCCACTATGTTCTCCTAAACTTCCCCCTTTCCATGTGATTTGATACCCTAGCACTGAGTTGTGTTATTGACTGATGAGATTTTTGGGGGCCCTGTTCTCTGTTTGTGACTGTTTGTGAGTTTCCTCCTTCTTTTCCTCAGCAAAAGGTAAGGGAAACAAACAACTACTACCAAACAGCTTTCAATCAGTTGTCAAGTTTTCATTCACTTTCAGTATTCCTTTCGGTAGCAGTTGTATCATCAGCAGAGTGCTTTGGTGACAATTTTCATGTATCAGACTGGCAAAAACACATTGAAGAAGATGGCAATAATTCTAGCCCCAGATCCAAGCAAATAAGGATTATATTACTCCAGAATATAATCCAAGTGACAAAACCTGAATTCATCCAATGGAGAGACTTATTAGCATTCTACAGCCAAGACTCAAGCCCAACTGCTTTTGGTAGTGGTTTTATATATTTACCTCAAAATCATCTGGAAATCTCTGGTTCCTTAAGGTAGCTCCCTTGACATTTTTTTAACATGGTTGTCACTTACCTCCCTCTGCTGGTGTTTTTCATTTCTTCAATTCAGGGTAGCCATTGAAACAAAGACTAATATTTGATGACAGATGGCTCTGTGAGCTTCTGGTAAGGCCATATCTCACTCCTCTGGAGTCTTGTTATACTATTCTTGTGCACAAACTCATTAGATGGAAAACATTCTGGCAGTTGACTTGATCCTGCTCTTCCCCAGCTGTCATGTTGGCAGCACAAAGATGGCGACAGATGATGCTGATGGGCAATAGAACTGCCATTTGCACATTCCCAAATTTAATGTTGGATGATTCTTGACCAAGGGAATGTACTAGAGAAAAGAGCTAGGATGGCATTTTGCACCATCCTACAGTTTAATCACCATGGTAGATGGTAATTTACTAATGGCATTCATAAGCTCCCCTTGGCCAGGCCTTCCCAGCAATTGCAACCATACTTATGGCACCTGTATGAATCAACTGAAATCAAACTACATGTATCTTCTGGTGCCATGAGAATGCTATCAGTCCTGCATCCTGGTCCCAATTCTTGGCAAGGACTTGTTCTTTCTCCCTTTGCAGGTATGCCTGAATCAACTGAAATGCTCCAACATTTCACATAGGCATTTTTGCAATAAATAAGAAGTAACAATTTGTTCAATCACTCAGTGAACAAGAGCATTTATTCTGGGGTAATTGGTATGCCCCAGATACTATGCCAGGCCAAATATACAAAGAGATGAATTTGCCCTCTGGGTAAACTTCATCTTGTATATTTTTGCCCTCTGGGTAGTAGGGAGAAAACATATAATCTAAATGTAAATTGTTTAGGTAATATTTTAGCTGTTGTGACAAATATGTTCCCAAATGCAGTGGATTTTAATATATGGAGGTTTATTTCTCTCATTAAGAGCCCAAATTTTGGCAGGCAGCTTTGCTCTTACACAATCAGAAATCCTGGTCCCTTCCATTTTGTTCCTCCTCTATCCCCAGGGTATCATCCTCATCTGGGAAACGAGGGAAAGAGTGGAAGTCACAGGAAAGGGATTTTTTTTTAAAGAAGAGACATGGGCCCTGGCTGATGCAGCTCAGAGGACTGAATGCCTGCCTGTGAAGTGAAAGGTTACTGGTTCAATTCCCAGTGAGAGCACGTGCCCGGGATGTGTGCCAAGTCCCCATTTGGGGGTGTGTGAGAGGCAACCAATCAATGTATCTCTCACACATTGATGTTTCTCTCCTTCTCTTTCTCCCTCCCTTCTCCTCTCCCTAAAAGTAAATAAATAAAATTTTTTTAAAAAGTGACAGGAGAATTCCTCACATTCCACTGATGAAAACTTAGTTATGTGGCCATACCTAGCCATAGAGTATGTTGGGAAACAATCTCCAACTAAGCAGCCATGTGATCAGGAGAAAGAGGAAAATGAATTTTGGTGAAAAATGGCAGTCTTTGACACGCAAATCTATGTGCTAAATATTGATGAAGGAAGATTTCTCTACAGGCCAAACCATGCAGTGGTCAAACACTCAGGGTCAGGAGTCAGATAAGCCAGTACTCAGTAAACTATCATACATGTAGTATGTGCATAGTGAGTATTAACTAACAGTACTACTATTTGCCATTTCATGTAAATACACTTAAAGAATTTGATAGACTGCCTGTGAGTGGGTCCTATAATGTACTAGATAAGAAAGTAATCTTTGGGCTCGATCTCAAAGTACCAATAGACAATAAGTGGGTAGGTGGGGGTTTAGTCATTCTGGGTATGCATGTGCCAAGGAAAGTACATGAAAAGGTAATCATTTTTACCTGTAAGCATTTAAAATGTTTACATACCAAGGGAGCTCACATTAGGCTCCTGAGTCTCACAACATGACCCCATTGTGACACTGAAACTTGGCAAATCCCCTTGGGAGGATATACAGAGTACAGAGACTATCAATATGTATCATGAGAATCAGGGGACAAGTGCCATGTTGGCACTGAAGATAAGCACTAAAAAAGCCAGGGCTATGATCCAATGAGAAACTCCTTCGTATCTGGAAGACAAGGATTCAAACTAGAAGAAAGAGGATTCTGGGAAAAGAGCCAAGTAGAATGCACCAGAAATTTGTCTACCCACTGAGACAACAATTCCATTGGCAGGATCTGGTTGATAAATTATTTCAGATCTCTGGAATCTATTCCAAGTCTTGCATCTTCCAACAGAAAGCATGGACAGTAAATCATGGTTAATTTCAGTCCATTTCAGCTCCCAGCATAGTATCAGATACTCATTCACCCACTTTTCAGCAACATGGCAGGGAGCTTCAAGAAACCTTTGAGAGCCAGGGTGGACAATAAGGACCCTTTCCTCCAAAAATTGGAGATCTGTTCTGATAGTTGCTTGCTACTTCTGATCTTGGAGATGTGAAAATAAATGTAAGCAGGCAATCATTGTTGCATCCTCTTCTTCAGAGTGTTGCAAGCCCTTCTCCCACCAACTAAAGCAATTTCCAGGGAATTAAAAGGCAAGCATCATTTTTTCCCTCTTTTCCTTTTTCATTTTTCCCCTTTCCCCTTTTATGAGCCAGGCATTTAAGTCTACAACTTTTAAAAAGAACTACATATATGAGGGAACTTAAAAAGTCACCATGTGGGAGATCCAAGATAGCAGAGGAGTGGGTGGAAGTTATACTAACCTCCTCCCAGGACCAGTCTGGAATCACAACTAAATTGTGGAGAAATCACCCGGATCAAACAGCTGAAAAATGGTGAGAGACAAGCCTTATAACCAAGAACAGAGAGAGGAATCAGCTTCAGCAAAACCTAACTGTTAAGGAGCGTGGTGGAGACACAAGAGGGCTGGCTATCCACCCACAGGCAGCAGCTGCAGTGCCAGAGGGATATTTTAGTGGCTGGTTGGATCCTCCTGAGAAGTGTGGGGTCTATACCCTAAGCTGGGATCCCTACCCTAGAACACTAGAGGCAGAAAAGTACACAGATAACATCCAGCTGGGAAAAGCAGCAGGGTTGCTCTCTGCCGGATAGATGACTGGAGACAAAAAGAGCCATTTAAAGGGCCAACACACAAATTTTCCTTTGCAGACACTTACCCTGAGCTCCATTAAAGGTGGGGGCACAGTGGACTGTAGTTACTTGAGTAAAGAGTGGAGATGGAGGCTTTGGGGAGATAAATGACAGTAGCCATGGGGATCCTGGTGCTGAGGCATCCCCCATAATGCGGCAGCCATCTTGCTCTGGCAGACCACTTCCCTCAGATGGGAAGAGGCCTGAAGGAAAAAAATAGCCACAGGCAGTGAAGAATTCTTTTTTAAAAAATATATTTTACTGATTATGCTATCACAGTTGTCCCATTTTTTTTGTACCCTTTATTCCCTTCTGCCCTGTACCCACCCTCCCACCATCATTTCCCCTGTCTTAGTTCATGTTTATGGGTCATACATATAAGTTCTTTGGCTTCTACATTTCCCATAGTATTCTTAACCTCACCCTGTCTATTTTCTACCTACCATTTATGCTTCTTATTCCCTATACCTTTTTCCCATTAACCTCCATGCCCCCACCTCCAATAACTCTCCATGTGATCTCTATTTTCTATTTCTGTGAATCTATTCCTGTTCTAACTGCTTAGTTTTTGTTTTTTAGGTTCAGCTGTTGATAGTTGTGAGTTTGTTGACATTTTAATGTTTGTATATTTGATCATCATCTTTTTCTTCGATAAGTCCCTTTAACATTTCATATAATAAGGGCTTGCTGGTGATGAACTCTTTTAACTTGACCTTATATGGAAAGCACTTTATCCGCTCTTGCATTTTAAATGATAGCTTTGCTGGATAGAGTAATCTTGGATGTAGTTCCTTGAATTTCATGACTTCCAATACTTCTTTCCAGCCCCTTCTTGTCTGCAAGGTATCTTTTGAGAAATTAGCCGATAGTCTTCTGGGAACTTCTTTGTAAGTATCTCTCCTTTTCTCTTGCTGCTTTTAAGATTCTCTCCTTATCTCTAATCTTGGGTAATGTTATGATGTGCTTCAGTGTGTGCTTCCTTGGGTCCAACTTCTTTTGTACTTTGAACTTCCTGGAATTCCTGGAAGTCTATTTCCTTTGACAGATTGGGAAAGTTCTCCTTCATTACTTGTTCAAGTAATTTTTCAATTTGTTGCTCTTTCTCTTCTCCTTCTGGCACTCCTATAATTTGGATGTTGGAATGTTTAAAGTTGTCCCAGGGGTTCCTAAGCCTCTCATTTTTTTTTTTTAATTCTTGTTTCTTCATTCTGTTCTGATTGAATGTATATTTCTTCCTTGTACTCCAAATGGTTGGTTTGAGTCATGGTTTCTTTCCCTTTACTGTAGACTTCCTGTGCATTTTCCTTTATTTCACTTTTCATAGTCTTCACTTTTTCCTCTATTTTATGACTATAGTCAACCATGTCTGTGAACACCCTGATTACCAGTGTTTTGAATTCTTTGTAGGTTGGCTATCTCTCCATTGCTTAGTTGTACTTTTTCTGGAGCTTTAATCTATTCTTTCATTTGGACTGTATTTTTTTTTTGCCTTAGTGCACCTGTTACATAGTACGGGGTGGAGGCTTAGGTATTCACCAGGGTGGGGCAATCTATGTTGCTGCCACAGCACTGTAGGTGGGGGAGGGGTTCAAGAGGGAACATGCCACTTGCTCAGCTCTCAGCTGTTTTTCAGTCACTTCTCGTTACCCACAAGTAAATTGGACCCTTCTGGTGCTGATTCCCAGGTGGGTGTGTTTATGTGTGTTCTAGGATCCTGTGGGTCTCTCCAATGAACCCACCCATGAGGCTGGATTTCTCTCCCTCTGCCACAACCCTCACAGTTTTTTTTTCAGTCAGAGGCTTTGAGGCTTTATTTCCCTGCACTGGAGCCCTGGGTTGCACAGTCTGTCTCACTCCCCAGTTGTTCCTCTGGGTTTATCTGCATGCAAATGTGGGACAACCCAGTCTGCCAGCTGCTGCCTTGCAATGAGTCCCCTCTGCCCCTCCTACTGGCCTGAATTAATGTTTCTTCTTTAACTCCTTGGTCTTCAGACTTCCATACAGTTCAATTTTCTGGCAGTTGTTCTGTCATTGTTGTTGTTTTTAAGTTTGTTGTTGTTCTTTTTTTGTGCTCGGAGGCAAAGTGTATCTACCACCACTATCTTAGTGGTAAGTCCAGCCCAGGAAGGACTCTGCCCAACCCTGTGGTGCTTAAGCCTGACTGCTGAGTGCAGAGAGACTAGATTAACAACTGAAGGAGTCAGCCACAGACAGTAGACCCCTAGAAATCAAGAACAGCCTAAGGTCAGACAGGGTCACCATCTGACATCACCAGCACCGTATCCAGAGAGAAAAAACAGTGGTAAATATTATATGCTATCAAGACAAAACCCACCATGGTCTTCTCCATGATTTGCGGTATTTTTCCTACCTGCATAGCTTATTAACATTCATTTCTTGTCCTTCAACTTTCTACATATTAAATCATTGGATTTTATACTATAGTTTATTTCAATCCACATATTTTCCCCTCCCTTATCTTATCCTATTTCACCTTATTTACTCACATTATTTTTGTTTTAAATTTTGTTTTCTCTCTGGTTACAACTTGTTTCCATTCCACACCCTTACTCTTTCTCCCTCATCCAACCTCTCAAAACCAATTTTCCTGTCAGTGGTCATCTCAAATTCTTTTACACCACTATTAAAATACCCACATTCTCTCGCCACCTTTAGCAATCTTTGCTTGTTGGTCGTGGATAGGCTAGTTGTTGCATTTCCAATTTTATCTCTAAATCTTCATGAATTCTGTATTTCAAATCTCAAATTTTAACATTCTCCTACTCTTTTTTTCTCTCAAATGTTACTTTTACCCTGTCTTAGCCTGTTTTTCCCCAGTCATCCTGACCTTTTTTTTCTCTTTTTCCTTTCATTTCAAATTTTAATTTTCCCTGTGTTAGCCTGGCTTTTGTTCCTCACTTTTAGTACTCTCTCTATCTCTATAACTTTAAAATCCCACCTATATTAATTTTCCCTAATTAGTTGTTGATAGTACTGTGGTGACTCTTTCTCTCTAATTTGATTTCTATGTTTTAAATAATTTATTTAGATTTTTTTCTTTTCTTTTCTCTTTCCTTTATTTTACTGTAATTTCTGTTTAAACCTAACACTGTATCACTTCCCTTCTCTTATTCAATTCTGCCTTCTTCATTTCTTTTTTTTATTCATAATGTAAATTTTACTTTCTCTCTTCACATTGGTCCAATTCCCTAGTCTGATTAGTACTCCTCCATCTACCCTCTCAAAATTATTTTTCTTTCTGTAGGTCATCTCATATTCACTTTCCTTTCTTATAATAGTCTTAATCCCTTTATACGCTTACTAATACTGGCTATTTGCTGTTGATAGTGGGATTATGGGTGGGATTTTTTTGGGGGGTGTGGGTTTTGTTCCTGGACTTTGTAGATTTTTTGTGGCAGCACTTACACAGCAGCATACAAGACAGATATCATGGGTGGAGTGAGGAACCCACCAAAGAAAGACCAAACAACAAACAAAACTCAATTACATTCAGAGAGCCAACACCAATGGCATAAGGGGCATCCCAAGAACATTAAGTTCATGAAATCAAGGAGACTACACCACTGAATCTCACAAGTCTCTGACCATAAAATACACACCACAAAGACAGAGAGTCAAAACAGACCAATTTAAGAAAATGAAGCAAAAAAGAAGAATCTCCCCCAAAAATAGGAAAGCAAAAAAATGACACTCAATGGAAAGGAAAGGAGGAATCCCCAGAAACAGTGCTAAATGAAAAAGAGGCAAGTAAAGTATCAGATACTGAGTTCAAAACAATGGTTACAAGGGAGCTCAATTAGCTCAGTGAGTATTACCAAAAACCACAGGGGAGCTACAAGTAACTTACTGAGAACTACATGAGCATGTGAAAAGACATAGAAACTATCAAAAAGAGCCAGGAGGAAATGAAGAGTAGAATTTCTGAATTAAAAGACACAGCGAAAGGAATCAAAATCAGGATAGATGAAGCAGCGGGTCGAGTCAGTGAGCTGCAGGATAAGATAGAAAAACCTCCTAGAAGGAGCAAGGAAAGAAAACAATACTGAAAAATAACAAAGATGGGTTAAGGGAAATGCAGAACAACATGAAACATAATAATATCCATATAATAGAGATACCAGAAGGAGAAGAAGAGGAGCAAGGGATAGAAAAACATGTTTCAAAAATAATGAAGAAAATATTCTCTAATTTGATGAGATTAAAAGTCACATGAGTCCAGGAAGCACAGAGGGTCCCAATCAAGAGGAACCCTAAAAGGTCCACTTCAAGACACATCATAATTTAAAATGGAAAAATTCCAAGACAAAGAGAGAATCTTAAAGGCAGCAAGGAGGAAATAGGAAGTTACAAGGGAGCTGTAATAACTCTAGCAGCTCATGTCTCAATAGAAACACTCCAAGCCAGAATGCAACAGCAAGAAATATTCCAAGTAATGAAAAGCAAAGGCTTGCAACCAAGACTACTTCATTCAGCAAGGCTCTCATTTAAAATGGAAGGTGAAATGATGAGTTTCTCAGAAAACAAGAGGCTAAAAGAATACACCTCCACCAAAACAGCATTGCAAAACATGCTACCAGGGACTGCTTTAAGAAGATGAAGAAAAAAGTGAGAGAGAGAGGAACACAGGTACAAAGGGGAAAAATGGCCATAAATTGGTATGTATCGATGATAACCTTAATGGAAATGGATTGAATGCCCAATCAAAAGACATAGGGTAGCTGAAAGGATAAAAAAACATGACCAGCACATATGATGCCTATAAGAGACCCACCTCAGAACAAAAGACCTACACAGACTGAAAGTGAAGGGCTGGAAAAAAATATTCCAAGCAAATGGACAGGAAAAAAAAAAAGCCAGGGTAGCAATAATCATATAAGACAAAACAGAACTGAAAACAAGGACCATAAAATGGGACCGAGGACACTTCATAATACTCAAGGAAAGAACCATCAGGAAGACATAAACATTGTAAACATATATGCACCCAACATAGGAGCACCCAAGTACATAAAGAAAATCTTGGAGGACTTCAAGAAAGACATTGACAACAAAAACACAGTTATAGTAGGGGATTTTTTTAAGTATATTTTATTGATTATGCTATTACAGTTGTCCCGTTTCTCTGCTTCATTCTCCACCATGCACATGCCCTCCCACCCACTTCCCGCCTTTAGTTCGTGTGCATGTCTCCTAAGTTCTTTAGCTTCTATATTTCCCACATTATTCTTGCCCTCCTCCTGTCTATTTTCTACCTACTGTCTATGCTACTTATTCTCTGTACCTTTTCCTCCCTCTCCTCCTCCCACTCCCCTGTTGCTGACCCTTCATGTCATCTCCATTTCTGTGTTTCTGTTCCTGTTCTTCCTGTTTGCTTAGTTTCCTTTTGTTTTAGGTGTGGTTGTTAATACCTGTGAATTTGCTGTCTTTTTACTGTAATATTTTTTATCTTCTTTTTCTTAGATAAGACCCTTTAACATTTCATATAGTAAGGGCTTGGTGATGATGAACTCCTTTAACTTGACCTTATCTGAGAAGCGCTTTACCTTCCCTTCCATTCTAAATGACAGCTTTGCTGGATAGAGCAATCTTGGATGGAGATCCTTGACTTTCATGACTTGGAATACCTCTTTCCTGCCCCCTCTTGCCTGGAAGGTCTCTTCAGAAATCAGCTGCCAGTCTGATGGGAACTCCTTTGTAGGTGACTGTCCCCTTATCCCTTGCTGCTTCTAGAATTCTCTCCTTCATTTTCATCTGGGGTAATGTAATTATGATGTGCCTTGGTGCGCTCCTCCTTGGATCCAACTTCTTTGGGACTCTCTGAGATTCCAGGACTTCCTGGAAGTCTATTTCCTTTGCCAGATTGGAGAAGTTCTCCTTTATTATTTGTTCAAATAAGTTTTCCACTTGTTGCTCTTCCTCTTCCCCTTCTGGTATCCCTATAATTCAGATGTTGCAACGTTTAAAGAGGTCCTGGAGGTTCCTAAGCCTCTCCTCATTTTTTTGAATTCTCGTTTCTTCTTTGTTTTTCTTTCTTCCTTCTGGTCCACTCCATTGATTTGAGTCCCAGTATTCCTCCCATCACTACTGGTTCCCTGTGCATTTTCCTTCATTTCAGTTATTGTAGCCTTCACTTGTTCATCCAATTTGTGACCAAAATCAACCAATTCTGGGAGCATCCTGATCACCAGTGCTTTGAACTGTGCATCTGATAGGTTGGCTATCTCTTGGTTGCTTAGATTAATTGGCTCTGGGGCTTTGATCTGTTCTCCCATTTGTGCCATTTTTTTTTTTTTGGTCTGGTCATGGTTGTTATGTAGTGAGGTGCAGAGCCTTAGGTGTTCCCCAGGGCAGCGCAGCCCAGTTGGTGGGTTGTGATGCTGTATGTGGGGGTGCAGTCTGAGAGGGAACAATGGTGCTTGTTCTGCTCTCTCTCCTATTTCAGTACCCTCCACCACTTTCCACAAGCAAATTGGGCCCTTCTGGTGTTGATCTCTATGTGGGTGGGCTTGTGTATGTTCCAGGACCCTGTGGGTCTCCCCAATGAACTCTCCCATGAGGGTGGGAGTCTCTCCGAGCACCTCAACCCCCAGAAGTGTTTTCAATCGGTGTTTTTAGGTTTTATTTCCTGGCACTGGGGCTCTGGGTTGCAAGATCCATCTCGTTCCTTATTTTTGCCTGGGCCATCTGCGCACAAATGTGGGACTGTCTGGTCAGCCAGCCACCTTGTGCGGCCTCTGCCCGTTGCCACCCCACTGGGTATGCCTGTTGCCACCCCATGACTGGGGTCCGCTAGCTGTCACCTGTGCACCTGGGGTCTGCTAGCCACCGCCTGCATGCCTGGAGCTCCTGTGCACCCTGTCCACCAACCTCCGCTTTTTCCTGCTGCGACTGTACCCCTCTTATCAGCCTGGATGAATGGTTGTCGGACTTCCATACACTTCAAGTTTGTGTTAGTTCTGGTTGTTTTCTTGTTTCTGAATCTTTGTTGTCCTTAATTCTGGTTGTGGAAGGAGGCACAGTGTGTCCACCTACTCCTCCATCTTGGCCAGGTATCTAGTAGGGGATTTGAACACCCCACTGTCAAAAATGGATAGATCTTCCAAGCAAAATATCAATAAAGATATTGCAGCATTGAAGAATGTCCTAGATCAAATGGACTTAATTATATATATAGAACCTTTCATCCCAAAGAAGCAAAAATACACATTTTTTTCAAATGTACATGGAACATTTTCAAAGCTAGACCATATGATAGTACACAAAACCAACCTCAAAAAATTCAAGAAAACTGAAATCAGATCAAGCATTTTCTCTGACCACAAGGGATTAAAACTAGACACCAGCCTCAAGGAAAAAACTCAAAACCACTCAAACTCATGGAGCTTGAACAGCATGCTATAAAACAATGAAAGGGTTAATAATTATATCAAGGAAGAAATAATAAAGTTTCTGCAAACAAATGAAAATGAACACAAAACAGTCCAAACCTATGGGACACAGCAAAGGCTGTCCTTACAGGGAAGTTCATAGCAATGCAGGCCTACCTAAAAAAGATAGTAGCATTTCAAGTAAACAACCTAACCCTACACCTACAAGAACTGGAGGAACAATAACAAAGACAGCCCAGAGCAAGTAAAAGGAAGAAAATAATCAAGATCAGTGCAGAATTAAAAAACACAGAAACTAAATGAACAGTTCAAAGGATCAATGAATCTAGGAGCAGGTTCTTTGAAAATATAAATAAAATTGAAAAGCCTTTAACCAGACTCATGAAGAAAAAAGAGAGGAAATAAAATAAAATCAGATATGAAAGATGAGAAATTACAACTGATACCATAGAAATACAAAAAATTGTAAGATTTTATCATGAAAAACTACATGCCAAGAAATTTGAAACCCAGGGAGAAATAGGAAAATTTGTAGAAAAAATATAATCTCTCAAAACTGAATGAAGAAGAAGCAGAAAGACCGAACAAACCAATAATAGCTAGTGAAATTGAAACAGTAATCAAAAAACTCCTGGCACACAAAAGCCCTGGACCAGACAGTTTCATAGGAGAATTTTACAAAACATTAAAGGGAAATCTAACCCCTATCCTCAAACTTTCAAAAAAATCCAAAGACACTGAAGACACCCAAACTCTTTTTATGAGGTCAGCATTATCCTAATCCCCAAACCAGAAAGAAACACAACAAAGAAAAATACTACTGAGCATAGATGCAAATATCTTCAAGAAACTATTGCAAACCATATCCAGCAATACATTAAAAAGATCATACACCATCAAGTGGGATTCATCCCAGGGATGCAAGGATGGTACAATCTTCGTAAATCAGTAAATGTAATATATCACAAAAAAAAAAGAAAGACAAAACTCACATGATCATATCAATACATGGGGAAAAAGCATTTGATAAGGTACAGCACCCATTTATGATTCAATGCAATCCATATTAAAATACCAATGACATCTTTTACAGATATAAAACAAACATTTGAAAAATTTATATGCAACAGTAAATGATCCTGAATAGCCTCAGAAATTTTGAGAATGAAGAACAAAGTAGAAGGGATCACAATGTCTGATATCAAACTATATCAATCAAAATAGTCTGGTACTGGCATAAGAACAGACACACAGATCAGTGGAATAGAATAGAGATAAACCCATATCTCTATGGTAAAATAATATTTGACAAAAGGGCAGAAGGATAAAATGGAATAAAAATAGCCTCTTCAGCAAATGGTGTTGGGAGATGTGGACAGGTACATGCAAGAAAATGAAACTTGACTACCGAGTCTAGGACTTTATCCCACAGAATAATAAACTCAAGATGGATAAAAGACTTAAATACAAGTCATGACATCGTAAAAGTCCTAGAGGAAAAAATAGGCAGGAAAATTTCAGATATTCCATGTAGCAATATTTTCACCATTATGTTCCATAGAGTAAGGGGTATAAAGGAAAGAATAAACAAATAGATTTCTATCAAATTGAAAAGCTTCTGCACAGCTAAAGAAAACACCAGCAAAATGAAAAGGGAGCCCATATAAGAAAGTATATTTGCCAATGATACCTCGGATAAGGGCTTGATCTTCAAAATATATAAAGAACTCACATGACTCTACTCTAGGAAGACAGATAACCCAATTAAAAAATTGGCATAAGATCTGAACAGACACTTCTCCAAGGAGGACATATACAGGATCCTGAGACATATGAAAGGATGCTCAGTATCAGTAGCCATCAGAGAGATGCAAATTAAAACCACAATGAGTTACCACTTCACACCTGTGAGAATGGCCATCACAAACAAATTTAAAGAAAACAAATGCTGGCGAGGTTGTGAAGAAAAGGGAGCCCTAGTGCACTGTTGGTGGGAATGCAGACTGGAGTAGCCACTGTGGAAAAGTGTATTGAATTTCCTCAAAAACTAAAAACAGAACTGCCTTTTGACCCAGCAATTCTACTACTGGGATTATACCCTAAGAATCCTGAAACACCAATTCAAAATATGGTATGCACCTCAAGGTTCATAGCAGTCCTATTTACAATAGCCAAGTGCTGGAAGCAACCTAAGTGCCCATTAGTAAATGAGTGGATGAAAAAAACTGTGGTACATTTACACAATGGAATACTACACAACAGTAAGAAAGAAGAAACTCCTACCCTTCGCAACAGCATGGGTGGAACTGGACAGTGTTATACTAAGTGAAATAAGCCAGGTGGTAAAAGACAAATACCATATGATCTAACCTATAAGTGGAAGTTATTCAACAAAACAAACAAGCAAGCAAAACAGAACCAGAGACATGGAAATAAAGAATAAACTGACAGTGACCAGAGGAGAGGGGAAAGGAGAATAATGGGGGAAAGAAGGGAAGGAGTCATCAGGGAACATGTATAAAGGACCTGTGGACAAAGACAATGGATGGGGGGGGAGGGAGGATTGCATGTGGAATATGGGTGGTAGGTAGGGCAGGGGAGAATAATGGGGCCGAAATGGGGGCAACTGTAATTGAACAACAATTAAAAATTAAAAAAAAACAACAAAAAAGTTACCATGCAAATCCTGGAGAAGGTACATGCTGAGGGTAAGGCACAGGTTTTTAAAAGACCTAAAGTGACATCAAGCTGATCGCAAGCACTAATACAGCCTAGAACAATGAAAAGCAAAAACAAAATCAGTAAACCCCGAGGAAGGGGAATAATCAGATTTCCAGAGTTACTATATTGTTAGGTTTAAATGTTCAGTTTTCAATAGAAATTTATAAGTCATACAGGAAAATATAGCTAATTTAAGGGAAAACAAAAACCATTCAGAAACTGTTGCTGAGAAAGACCCGATGGCAGACTTGTTAGATAAAAACTTTGAAACACTGTATTAAATATGCTCAAAGAACAAAAGAAATCACATGGAGAAAGTCAAGAAAGAAACATATGAGTAAAAAAATATCAATAAAGAAATGGAGAACCTAAAAAGAAACTAAAAATAAATTCTGGAACTGAAAAGTAAAATAACTGAAGTGAAAAATTTACTAGAGGTATTTAAAGGCATGTTTGAGCAGCCAGAATTAAAAAAAAAAAATAAACAGCAACAGTGAAGATCAGATAATTTAAATTATCTAATCTTAGTAGCAGGGGGAAAAACATTGAAGAAAAATTGACAGAGCTTAAGGCACCTGTGAGACATTATAAAGTGGACCAACATATGCATTATTGGAGTCCCAGGAGAAGAGAAACAGAGAGAAAGGGGCAGAGATTATTCAAAGAAACTTGATGAAAGATGTAACTATAAACCTACGAAAAGCTCAACAAGCTCCAAGTAGGAAGAATTCAAAAAGACTCATCCCAAAGACAGAATCTTAAAAGCAGAAAGAGAATTAATACCTCACAGACAAGGAATCCTCTATAAGATTATAAGCAGATTTCTCATCAGACAGTATGGAGGCCAGAAGGCAGTGGGCTGTTACATTCAAAGTGCTGAATGAAATAAAACTGTCAACGGCCTATATCTGGCAAAACTGTCCCTCAAATGTGAAGAAGAAATTAAGATATCCCCAGATAAACAAAAGCTGACCAAGTTATTTACTACTAGACCTGTCCTGTAAGAATGCTAAATGGAATCCTGCAGGTTGAAATGAAAGGACACTAGACAATAAATTGAAGAAATAAAGATCTCAGTAAAGATAAATATGTGGGCCATTTTAAAAGCTAGTATTATTTTAATTTTGGTTTATAAGTCCAATTTTTATATTCTACATGATGTAAGAAATTAGTACATTTTAAAAAACTATTGGTTTAAAAACTAGTACTGTTATAACTGGTTTATTATACATTTCTGTACACAATTTAAGAGATTTTTGCATAAAATAATTATCAGTTTGTTTTTACATGTAATTTTGTAACATCAAATAACTGAAAGGGAGTAGGGACAGAATTGTAAAAGAGAATAGTGTTAGTTAAACTGTTATGAATTCCAGTTAGAGTGTTATATGTTAGGATGTTGAATGTAATCCCTATGGTAGTCACAAAGAAAATAGCTATAGAATATACACAAAAGGAAATAAGATGGGAAATAAAACATTTCACTGAAAAAAATCAACTAAATACAAAAGAAGAGATTAATGCAGGGAATTAGGTAGAAAGAAAACTATAAGGCTTACAGAAAAAATATCAAAATGACTTGAGTCCCTCCTAATCAGTAATTAAGTGTAAATGGACTAAATTCTTCAGTCAATAGACAGAGGTTGATGGAATAGATGTTTTTTAAAAAAGAGAAAAAAACATGATCCGACTATATGCTGTCTATAAGAGATTCACTTTAGATCTACAGACACAAACAGGTTGAAAGTAAAATAATGAAAAGAGATATTCCATGTAAATAGTAAACAAAAAGAGAGGAGGGGTGGCTATAAATAAGCCAGTCACAAAAAACACACATACTATGTGATTCAACTTATATGAGATAGTACAGTAAATAGTCAAATTTAAAGAGACAGAAAGTAGAAGAGTGACTGTTGTTGGGTTGAGGAGAGGGAGGGATGGGGAATTATTGTAAGTAAAGTTTTAGTTTTGCAATATGAAAAATTTCTAGAGATGGGCAGTGGTGATGGTTGCACAGCAATGTGAATGCACTTAATACCACTGAACTGTTAACTTAAAATGGTTAATAAGTTTTATGTTGTATGCATCTTTACCACAACTTTTAAAAAGTGTTATTAAATTAAAAAATTTTTAATCTGAACTGGAGTCTTTACAGTCCTAATGTCCCAATTAATAGTCTTTTAAAATATGTGTACCATGGTCAGATAGGTATGAAAACACTCTACTTGTATATTATACTCCCAATGCATATTGGCTTCTTAAATTCTTAAGAGAAATGCTTCAATAAGAAACCTATTTTTATCAATTTTTTTTAATGGAACAGTGATCAAGGAGCCAAAGATTTTTAAACAGCCACTTCCCATTTTCCCTGTTCCTATGGTTTCTGGCCTACAAGAAATTTCCACTGGCCAGAGCTCCTAATCTTTATCTGTGTCAAACTGTTCATTTAGGGGCCCTTCAGTGAGCCTATCCTTTTGGTACTTAAGGGGCCCTTCTGAATCTGGCCTGAACCTGTAGCCTGCAACAGAATTGAGGCAGAGCCGGTTCTAAACTAAGCCTTATGTTTTGACAGCTTCCATGTTTGCACTGTGAGGGAAACCAGCTGCTGCATAAAAGGTCCAATGACTCTGAGACCACCATGCTGTGAGGAAGCCCAAGCTAACCACATGGAGAGGGTATGTGGAGAACCAAGGAACACAGCCAACAGCAAGTCATTCCATTCAGCCCCCAATCATTTGGGTACCAGAGGTGATGCCACATGCAGCAGAGATGAGCAGCGTTTCCAAAGTGTAGACTGGGAGCAAATAGGCATTTGTTGTTTCAAGCCTTAATATTTTAGGCTAGTTTAATATTTAGCAATAGATATTTAAAACAGTATGTTTTTCCATCTGGTCAAGTGGGATCTTGAGCACACCATCTGGATCTTCTGATACTTTCACTCTCCTTTTCTCTATGGTCTCCTCTTCCTGATGGTCTAAATCCTCCAGCCTGCATCTCAGAAGAATAAGGTCACCTCTTACCTAAGCATAATACTATTGTCATATGTAAGACAATTAACATTGATTTAATAATGTCATCCTACATAGTCCATATCCAAATTTCACTACTTGTGCCAAAAAATTCTTTTACAGTATTTTCTCTTAACTATAGGAGCCACTTAAGGCTTATACATTGCATTTGTTTTTGTAATTATATTTTATTGATTACGCTATTACAGTTGTCCTGATTTTTCCTCCTTTGCTCTCCTCCACCCAGCACCTCCCACTCCCTCAGACAATCGTCCTACCATTGCTCATGTCCATGGGTCATGAGTGTAAGTTCTTTGACTACTCTATTTCCTAAATTGTACCTTACATCCCCATGGCTACTCTGTAAATACCTATTTGTACTCCTTAATCCCCTCACCTCTTTACCCATTTCCCCTTACCGCCCTTGCATCTGGTAACCTTCCTATAACTAACTTCTTATGCTTTTAAGAGTCTCTCTTTAACTTTTGGCCTTTCAATAACGATGTCTTGGAGTGGGCCTCTTTGCATCCACCATAACTGGGACTCTCTGCGCTTCTTGGACTTGCATGTCTATTTCCTTCACCAAATTAGGGAAGTTTTCTTCCATTATTTTTTCAGACAGATTTCTAGTTTCTTGCTCTTTCTCTTCTCCTGGCACCCCTATGAGGCCAATGTTGGACCTCTTAAAGTTTTCCCAGAGGCTGTTTATGCTGTCCTCATTTTTTCAGATTCCTTTTTCTTCCTCTTGCTCTGTGTGGTTATTTTTTGTTTCCTTAGGTTCCAAATAATTGATTTGATTCTCGGCTTCATCCATTCTATTGCAGTATCCCTGTATGTTGTTTTTTTATTTTTATTATTGTATCCTTCATTTCTGACTGGGTATTTTTTATGCTGCTGAGGTCCTCACTAAGTTCCTTGAGCATCCTTATAAGTGTTTTGAACTGTGCATCTGATACATTGCTGACCTCCATTTTGTTTAGCTCTTCTTCTGGAGTTTTGATCTGTTCATTCATTTGGGCCATGTTTCTTTGCCTGCTTCTTTTGGCAGCCTCCCTGCACTTGTTTCTATGTATTAGGTAGAACTGCTTTGACTCCAAGAACTGCTTGGTAGGGTGGTCTAATGTAGACCTGTAGGGTCTAGGGCATAGCTTCCCCTATTACCCAAACTGGGCACTCGAGGTGCACCCTTTTTGTGAGCTGAGTACACCCTCCTCTTATAGTTGAGTCTTGGTTGTTGCTGGCAAGTCAAGGGGAGGGATGTATCCAAGCCTGTCAGCTGCAAGGACTGGCTGTGACCACTGACCACCAACCTTTGCTCTCTGTGGAGGATCAGCTGTGCAGGGCAGGGTGGTGGTGTTCCACATGTCTGTAGCTGTCCATTTAGTGTGCTGGCCCTGGGCTTTCCTGGGTGCTGCAGGCCAAGGTCAGCCTCCACCTGTGTTTTGCCCGTGGCACACTGCCTGAGCTGTAAAGCAATCTGACATGGCTGCTACTTGTGCTGGGCTTGGAGATTCTTAGGTGAAGCCAAGCTGTGGCTCTAATCTGGCTGCTGCTAGGGCTCACTGAAGCCAGCTGTTAATTATTTGATAGAATTTAGGAACTAAGGACCGTCATTGTTATGGAAAAGCAACTTGGGTGGGCCCATAAATTTTTGTGTGGTGGAGCCTCTGTGGATCTCCAAGGTGAGTCACACAGTGTTAGGGAGGTTGACAAAGTCTCAGATATAGCACTACACTACTGGCTCTGTTGGGAGAGGGCTCAGCAAAAGGACAATGTCCTCTGCTCCTCTGGATGCCATACTTCAGTCTCTCCCTGTATACCACTGGTGCCTTTCAAGGTGCCACCCTGGCGCTGGAGCACAGAGGGAGCGAGTCTGAGTAGGTGAGTCTGTGTAGGGTTCCCCAAGGGGAACTGGTTAGAGCTCCAGCAGCCTCCTCCACCAACTCAATCTCTGCTGGTTTTTGCAGCCCAAAGTTGTGGGGACTTATCTTCCTGGCATTGGAATCCTGGGCTGGGGGGGGGGGCTGGGACTCCTCACTCCCATGATCTCCCACCTGAATTTTATCCATATTGGTGTGGGACCAGCCTGTTCTACAACCATGCTCCTCTTACCAGTCTGGATGGATGTGGTTTCTTCAATTCTGTAATTGTCAGAATTCTATTAAACTTAACTTCTGATGTTTCTGAGTGATAGTTGTTCTACATTTTAGTTGTAATTTTGATGTGGTTGTGCGAACAGGTGAGCCATATCTGCCTACTTCACCATCTTCACTGGTAGCCTAGCCTGTACTTTTAAAACATATGAAGGTCAACTTCCTCTCATGATGGATGCATAGGTAGGCTCACTTCACCTGCTCTTGAAACCATAGAAAGAATTACTACCAGATCGCAAAAACAAGTAACATCCAGAATCATCAGGAAATTGGGCTACATAGAAGTCTGACAAGCAAAGATTTAAAGAAGCTGCATCCAGCCAGATGGATAGTACAGGTGGAGTCATGCAGCCAGGGTAGAAAGGATGTGGTATGGTGTGGAGAGTCAGGGGCAGTGGAATGGGTATGCCCACATTAACGTGTGTTGGATAAAAACTGGGGTGGATACCTTGGGAACAATTAAGACCAGCCCCAGGACATACCACACAGCCCAGGATTCTAGCACCAGGAAGATAAACCCCATTACCTCTGCTTGCAAAAAACTAGTGGGAGTAGGGTTAGTGAAAGAAAGTGCAGGATTTTCACCGCTTAAAGGGCCAGCAGGAGCTTCAAACATGCACAAACCCCACAGCAACTCTTGGAATGGCGCCAATCGCATGTGGGAGGTGGGTAAGGTGACTGGAAGTGGCAAAAATGCGGGGCAGGCCTCCAGAAATCAGGCAGTGGCACTGACCCCTCTCCAAGTCCCACCCCTCACACAGAGCCACAAAGTGGTTAAGCCAGTTGCCCTACCCTGGCAATTACCTAATTGTCTCTGTGTCACACAGTTTATACATGCCTTTTCTACATAGGTCACACTACTAAGACAGGAAATAAAAGCAGCTCTACCTAATACATAAAAACAAACACAGGGAGGCCACCAAATTGAGGAATCAAAGAAATATGGCCCAAATGAAAGAACAGAACAAAACCTCACAAAAAGAAATAAAGAAAATGGTCATAGCCAACCTATCAGATACAGAGTTCAAAACACTAGTGATCAGAATGCTCAGAGAACTCATTGAGTACAGCCACAAAATAAAGGAAGAAATGAATGATACACTAAGAGAACTAAAGAAAAATTTACAGGGAACTGATAGAGAAGCGAAGGTAGCCAGGATCCAATGAATGATTTGGAACATAAGGAAGAAAGAAGCATTCAACCAGAACAGCAAGGAGAAAAGAGAATGTAAAAAAATGAGAATAGTGTAAAGACCCTCTGGGACATCTCCAAACATACCAACATCTGAATCATAGGGATGCCAGAATGAGAGGAGGCAGAGTAAGAAATTGAACTTATTTGAAAAAATAATGAAAGAAAACTTCCCTAATTTGGTGAAGGAAATAGATATACAAGTCCAGGAAGTACAGAGTCCCAAGCAAGCTGGTTCCAAAGAGGACCACACTAAGACACATCATAATTAATATGTCAAAGGTTAAAGATGAAGAGAGAGTTTTGAAAGCAGCAAGATAAAAGGAGACAGTTACCTACAAAGGAGTTCCCATAAGACTATCAGCTGATTTCTCAAAAGAAACTTTGCAGGCAAGAAGGGACTGGCAGGAAGTATTCAAAGTCATGAAAAGCAAGGATCCACAACCAAGTTTACTCTATTCAACAAAGCTATCATTTAGAATGGAAGGGCAGATAAAGTGTTTCCCAGACAAGGTAAAGATAGGAATTCATCATCGCCAAGCCATTATTACATGATATATTAAAGGGACTTATTTAAGAGAAAGAAGATCAAAACTATGAGCATTATTAAAGGACAACAAATTCACAGCTATCAACAAATGAATCTAAAAAGCAAAAACGGATGCCCCATTTTCCTCCCTTTGTTCCCCTCCACCCTGAACACCCCCTCCCATCCACATCCTCCTCTTTCAGTTCATGTCCATGGGTTGTGCATATAAGTTCTTTGGATTCTACATTTCCTATACTATTCTTAACCTCCCCCTGTCTATTTTCTACCTACCACTTGTGTTAATTATTCTCTGTACCTTTTCCCCCTCTCTCCCCCTCTCACTCCCCTGCTGATAACCCTCCATGTGATCTCCATGTCTGTGATTATGTTCCTGTTCTAGTTGTTTGATTAGCTTTTGTTTTTAGGTTCAGTTGTTAATTGGACAACCGTAATAGCATAATCAATAAAAGATATTTTAAAAAATAAATAAATAAAAAGCAAAACCAAAAATGAAGTAAGCAAACAACCAGAACAGAAACAGTCATAGATATGGAGATCATTTGGAGGGTTGTCAGCTGGGAAGGGGAAGGGAGCAAATAGAGGAGGAGGAGGAGATTAGGCAGTGGGTAGGGAGAAAGGTGAAGGGATTAAGAAGCATAAATGGTAGGTACATAATAGGCAGGGGGAGGTTAAGAATAGTATAGGAAGTGGAGAAGCCAAAGAACTTATATGCATGACCCATGGACATGAACTAAGGCGGTTGAGGATTGCTGGAGAGAAGGTGCATTTTGTGGTGGAGGAGGACAAAGGGGGGAAATTAGGGCAACTGTAATAGCATAATTAATAAAATATACTATAAAATGGAAAAATAAAAATAATAAAAGATGTAAAAGGCAAGAATGACAAAGAAGGAAAAAGGAATACTATCAGATGAAAGGTGCCTTAAGTGTCATGACAACTAAGTGTAAACGTGTGATTCAAGATTGTGTCCTAGACTGGAAAATATTTGTTAAGGACATGATAAGGACAGAGCAAAATTTGAGAAGGACATGTTAAAGACTAATACTGTTGTATTAATATTTTTCCTGACTTTGATCATTGCGGAAGTGAATTTCTTTGTTATAGAAAGTACACTCAGACTAAAGTATAGAAGGGCACAATATCTCTTAAGTTGTACTTAAATGGATCAGTAAAAAAAGTGAGAGAAAGGAGATGATGACAAGTGAGAATGATAAAACAAATGTGGCAAAATGTTTGTTATGAATCTGAATAAAGAGTATATGGGTTTTTTGTATTATGCTCCCAACTGTTCTGATTTCCAAATAAAACAAGTAAAAAGCATAGGTTTTCTTATTTTCCTGTTGTTAGACAACACTAACTCTTTTATGCTACTGGTCACTATCAGTATCATCTCCTCATTTCCAAATGGAACATATGCATAGGTATTTTATCAAGATTACAAAGCTATTTCTTTGCCTCTCCTTACTCACCATGGCATTGTTTTAATCTTTCTAGACTTGAATGAAAACTCTCTTCTAATCTCTCATATTTCTTTGTTTGTCCCATACAGGGTCTTTGGCCTGAATTAGGAACCAGGTCTTAACAAATGGAAAATTAGTGCTCAGACCTCACATTCTGTTCATGCTGCCCAAAGACACTCCCAGTCTCACCTCTGGGCACTGCCAAGGTCAAGTGCCTTAGTAATTAACATGCTGCCAAGACCAGTATGATCCAGCAGTTGAGGAAGCCAGAGCTGGGAACAGAGAGGCCTGTACTCCAAACTAGTACTGGTAGAAAAGTGAGCAGTCCTCTGGAGGGGAGAACCCTCACTTTACTTCTGAATTCAGAAGATAAGTAGTACAAGAAAGAGACAGAGAAACACACTATATCATGCATGGGCAGGGGCAGAAGCATGTGGGCAGTTGGCTTGCATACCAACTCTGACAGCTTTTAGTTAAGTAAGAGTTGAAGCAGAGGGAGAAGAGAGATCTTCCTAGCAGTCTGGCTGTTGGCAGGGGTGCAACTCCTCCCAGCCAAGGGAAGGGTGGTGGCAACAATCCTCCCTGTGGCAAACAGCTTGCATCTTGGTAAGACTGATCCTGGCTACACAGCTGTCTGTAGAACCTGTTTTCTCTCTGGATCAAGCCAACTAGCCCCCACAGAGATGCTCCTACCACCTGGCTGTTTTAGGCTACTCTTCCAATCCTGAGTCTCTAGAGAACAGGTTTCAGAAGTTGTTCATGTCTTCTCTGCCCCTGTCATGTATAAACTCCCTGAGAAATCTTTATACCCAATGAGGAGAAGAGTTCAGAATAGGCTCAGGAACTTGCGCTGTGCAATTTCAACTTTTCTTTAGTGAGCACATTCTGTTATTCATACGTACATTGTCCCTTTTTTCTATTGTTATTCAATATTGTCCTTTTTCCTATGTCAACAATCATTCTAAAAATTTACTAACTATAGAAATTAAAACAGCAGAAAACAAACACTAAAGCCTAGCTTTCCAAGCACTATAAATTTTCAGCTTCACTGTCTTCTACTTTCCCTATAAAATTGTGTTTTAATTGCACAAGTAATACATGTATAGTTTCTCATTCTATAATATTCAAACAATAAATAGGTATCCTTAGAGATGTTTTGTTGTGCATTTATAAACATGTGCTGACACCTAGTAATTCTAAGTTTCATATTTCTGGTAGCAAAAGTGTTGAAGTATATAAAATATCACTACCTATTCCTCTCTACCATAGTCTTTTTTTTAAGGATATTTTATTAATTATGCTATTAGAGTTCTCCTATTTTTTCCTGCCCTTTATTCCCCTTTACCCTGAAGGCCTGCTCCCACCAGGATTTACCCCCTTAGTTCATGTCCATGGGTCATACATATAAGTCCTTTGCCTTCTACATTTCCTATACGATTCTTAATATCCCCCTATTTTGTACCTACTATTTATGCTTCTTATTCCCTGTACCTTTCCTCCATTCTCTCGCTGCTAACTCTCCATGTGATCTCCAATTTAGTGATTCTTTTCCTGTTGTAGTTGTTTTCTGAGTTCATTTTTTATTTTTTCCATTCAGTTGTGAGTTTGTTGTCATTTTACTGTTCAGTTTTGATCTTCTTTTTCTTAGATAAGTCCCTTTAACACTTCATATAACAAAGGTTTGGTGATGATGAACTCCTTTAACTTGCCCTTATCTGGGAAGCACTTTATCTGCCCTTCCATTCTAAATGACAGCTTTGCTGGACAGAGTAATCTTGGATGCAGGTCCTTGCCTTTCATGACTTTCAATACTTCTTTCCAGCCCCTTCTTGCTTGCAAGCTTTCTTTGGAGAAATCAGCTGATAGTCTAATGGGAACTCCTTTGTAGGTACTGTCTCTTTTTCTCTTGCTGCTTTTAAGATTCTTTCCTTATCTTTAATCTTGGGTAATTTAATTATGATGCATTTTGGTGTGTGCCTTGAGCCCAACTTCTTTGGGATTCTGAGCTTCCTAGACTTCCTGGAAGTCTATTTCCTTTGACAGATTGGGGAAGTTTTCATTATTCGAATAAGTTTTCAATTGCTTACTCTACCTCTTCTTCTGGCACTCCTATAATTTGGATATTGGATGTTTAAAGTTGTCCCAGCTGTTCCTAAGCCTCTCATTTTTTTTTTTTTAATTCTTTCTTCATTCTGTTCTGGTTGAATGTTTATTTCTTCCTTCTGTTCCAAATCTTTGATTTGAGCCCTGGTTTTCTTCCCTTCATTTTTGGTTCCCTGTACATTTTTCTTTATTTTATTTTACACAGCCTTCACTTCTTCCTCTATTTTACATCTGTATTCAATCATTTCTGTGAGCATCCTGATTACCAGTGTTTTGAACTCTGCATCTGATAGGTTGGCTATCTCCTTGTTGCTTAGCTCTTTTTCTGGAGTTTTGATCTGCTCTTTCATTTGGTCCATATTTCTTTGTCTAGGCACCCCTGCTACATTGTAGGGGACACAGCCTTATGTATTTGTCAGGGCAGGGTGATCCACATTGCTGGATTGTGGCACTGTACGTGGGGGAGGGGTCAGAGAAGGAACGATGGTGCTTGCTCAACTCTCAGCCGTCTTTCAGTCATTTCTCCTGCTACTCACAAGCACATTGGGCCCTTCTGGTGATGATTCTTGGGTGGATTGGATTATGCACATTGGAGAGTTCTCTCCAACAAACTCTCTTGTGAACCTGGGAGTTTCTCCCACTGCCACAACCCCCACAGGTTTTTAGAGACTGGAATACTGGGTTGTGTGGTCTGTCTTGCTCCCCAGTTATTCCTCCCGGCTTATCCACATGCAAATGTAGGGCTGTCTGGTCTGCCAGCTGCTGCCTTGCATACATAGTTCACTGCCTTTCCATGATTCCTCTCCACCACAGCTGCCCATCTCCGCTCCTCCTACCAGTCTGGGTGAATGTTTCTTCTTTAACTTCTTGGTTGTCAGACTTCCATACAGTTCAATTTTCTGGCAGTTCTGGTTGTTGTGTGTTTTTAAATTTGTTGTTGTTCTTCTTTTGGTTATGTGAGGAAGGAAGCAAAGCATATGTAACTACACCTCCATCTTGGCTGGAAATCTACCTTGGTCTCTTAAAATCGCTAGAGTACTCCTTTATATAATATCCCATCTTTATCAAACCATTCCTCTTTTCTACTGCAAAAAGTGCTGCCTTGAAATTTCCTGCCCCTGACACTTCAGCCCTCATAGAGGGTTTTGACCAGAGGTGATCATTTGAGACTTAGTCCCCATATTTTGGTTCCAACAAAATGTTGCTAAAAAACTCTGGTGGGAACCAGCAAAAACTGCTTTGCTGAGAAATCCTGTTCTAAAAATCATTGTTTTCCCCACAAAGAAATTCTGCTGCTTGAATGCCTATCAATGAGATTTCAGCCTCCCTCTCTTAATGGAGGATAAGTATTGTGGGTCACTTTGACAGGGACAATGCACATCCATCCAATGCCCCCCCCACTATACAATATAACTATTTATATTAATTTCATAGTTACAAGGAAGTAAGATCCTGGGTCCTCTTCTCAGTCCTGACTTAACATTAACTCCTTCACATGCAACCCAGCTTTGCTTCGAGCCGATCAAATACTGCTTTGTTCAGATTTTACTTACCTAAATTTCACCTTTCCCTAATGCTAGAATGTCTTTGTCTCTTCTTACATTTGGTGAGACTCCATTAATTCCCCTGGAGTTTTCTCCCTTGTTGCAGCATGCAATCACATAACTTTATTGGACTTTAGATTTGGCCCTGATGGTCTATAGCTCTTAACACTCCATCACAGACCACAGCATGACTTACCACTTTCTACTGCTTCCAGCCCTTCTTCTGGCCTGGGAATTCCTTCTCTGGCTATTGACTGCCCAATGCCTGGTTCCCAGACCCACCAGGCTCAACTCCGATCTGTAGTTTGTTTGGAAGATAAGGAAGAAGGGAAGCCCACCGGAGGCCCTGGCAATGCCTCAGAGTGTGTAATATCACTTTTGTGAGGCTAAAGGAGACCTGGAGCCCTTGGGTTTTTCTATACCAGAAGCAGTATCTGCCTCTATCTTCCTGTATAATTTTTTTAGTTTAACATGCAAAAATTTAATATTTTATATATAGTCAAATCATTAGCTTTTCTTATTTTTGTAATTTCTATTCTTCTATTTGTTCCAATACTAAAGAATTTTCTCTCCTTGCTACATGTTAATGTGTAAAAAACCACTTCAATATTTAATGCCTTGAAAATAATTTATTATTATTTTTCATAATTCTGTGGGTTCACTGCACTTAGGTTGGTAGTGCTTGTTTTGGGTCTTGCATGTGATAACCCCAATGCTGAAGTTAAGAGACACCTGTACACTTAACTGGGCTGGATGTTTAAGATGGCTTCTTAACTCTCCTGTCTGGCACCTGGACTAGGATAGCTGGGACAGGCTGGATAATTTTTTAAAAACTAGAAAAAAAGGCCATTTGTAATTAAAAAGGAACACAGAAAAAACATCAGAATACAAAATGAAAGAAAAGGATAAGTAAGTATCTGGCAAGTATCAAAAGAAAGCTAGTATACTTACATTGTTATAAAAATTAGGTTTTTATGACCAAAATCACTTTTTGAAGTACAGTCACTTCATAAAGATGTAGTACTGTAACAATTCTAAATCTGAATGCCTCTAACAACATAGCCTGAAAACATATAAAAGAAAAAAATATTGACAAAACTACAAAGAGAAATACATAAAATCACCCATTAGTGGGTAACTTTAACATGTCATTTTCAGTAATGAATAGATCAAACAAACAACAAAAAAGAAAGATATAAAAGATTTGAACAGAATACTTCATTCCTTTGCTGCAGATGACAGTAGAAAACATGAATTAGATACTTAGGGAAAGAGCAAGTTTCAACAAATACCAAATGATAAGTATTATTAGCAGGCTTCATAGCTGCCCTCAAGGAGTATTTCAGCTGCACAGGATACAGCTGTTCATTCTATTCTTGAAATACGTTCTCCTCTTGCCCTCCAGAACACAGTCTCTTGATTTCCCTCCCACCTCATTGGCAGCTCCTTTCAAGTCTCTTTTGAGGTTTCTCATCTTTCTGACCTCTAAATATTGTGGTTTGTGTCTCTTCTCATATTAATACTAGCCCCAAATAATTGCATCCATGTTCATGACTTTAATTACCACCTATATTACCGTTCACTTCCAAATATAAGTCTCCAGCTCAATTCTTCCCCTGGATTTCCCATTCACAGATACACCTGCCTACTTAAAGTCTAATGAGTATATCACATTCAACATGTCCAGATATGAATTCTTGATATCTCCCCCAAACTTGTTCCTCTGTCATTCTTCCCATTTCAGTAAATGACAACTCCATTCTTCCAAGTGTTAAAGCCTAAATCCTTGGTGTCATTTTTTTCCTCTCTTACTCCAAAATACAAAAACTTGTCATCTTTCTTCTTATTGCCTCCATTCCTACTACCCTAAGCCAAGCCACCAACATGTGCCACTAGGAGACTAAGAGTCTCCTAACAGGTTTGTTTCAGTTATTTATTGCCACATAATGAACAATCCCAAAATTAGTGGCTTAAAGCAATAACAGTTCTTTTATTATTTCTCATGATTCTGAGATTTGACCAGGTGGTTCTACAGCTTTAGGTGATGCCAGCTGGGGTGCTAGGATGGCTAGGAGGACTAATACAACCTACTTCTCATGGCTGGCAGCTGGTGATGGTTACCTGGTTGGGAGCTCAGCTGGAACCACGGTCTTGGTGCAGTGTTTTCCCTTCACATGGGTCTTACCTCATCATATAACTGATTAGCTTCCTCACAGCATGTTTCCAAGAGGGAGCTGCACTGAAAGAGAAGCTGCAGATTTCTTCAATTACAGCCTTGAAGTTACAATGAATTATTTCTGTGCATTATTTTAGTCAAAGCAGTGACAGGACCTGCCCATATTTAAGTAACGAGCAACAAACACCATTGCATAGGACAAGTGAAAAAGAATTTGTGGTCATTTTTAACCCACCACTCGGTTATCCCTTCTTCCACCTTTGCCATCCCAAAATCCTCTATACAACTTCCAGACTTCCTTTTAAACTGTAAGTCAGAACATGTCAGTCTTGGTTAAAAATGCTCCATAGCTTTTCCTTTCATCCAAAATAAAACCTAAATTCCTTCCCAAGGTCATCAAGACTGTACCTAGTCTGATCTTGCTCCATCTCCCAGTTCCTCTTTCCTATTCACTCCATAGAGCCCACATTAGTCTCTTTGATATTTCTCAAACTCACCAGTCACATTCCTGTTTGGAGGCCTTTGCATTTGCTCTTTCCTCTGCCTAGATCTCACAGATCTCAGTATTGATCATTCACTCCCTTACTTCTTCCAGGTTTCCAGTCAAAACCTATTTCTTTTGAAAAATCAGCTGACAGTCTAATGAGAATTCCCCTGTAGGTAACTAACTGCTTTTCTCTTGACTTGAAGATTCTGTCTTTTTTAAAAATATTTTTTTAAAGATTTATTTACTTATTTTTAGAGAGGGGAAGGGAGGGAGAAAGAGAAACATCAATGTGTGGTTGCCTCTTGCGGGGCCCCCACTGGGGACCTGGCCCACAACCCAGGAATGTGCCCTGACTGGGAATCGAACCTGCGACCCTTTGGTTCACAGCCCGCGCTCAATCCACTGAGCTATGCCAGCCAGGGTCTGAAGATCCTGTCTTTATCTTTCATCTCTGGCACTTCAATTATGATATGTCTTGGTGGGGTCCTCTTTGCATCCACCTTGTTTGGGACTCTCTGTGCTTCCTGGACTTGCATGTAAATTTGGGGAGTTTTCTTTGGTTTTCAGATTTCTAATTTCTTGCTCTTTCTTCCCTCCTTCTGGCACCCTATGATGAAAGTGTTGGACCATTTGAAATTGTCCCAGTGGGAGCTTACACTATCCTTGTTTGTTTGTTTTTTTTCATTCCTTTTTCTTATTGTTGTTCTGATTGGTTGTTTTTAGCTTCCTTATGTTCCAAATCATTGATTTAATTCTTGGCTCCATCCACTGTATTGTTATTTCCCAAAATTGTTCTTTATTTTAATTGGTATGTCTTCATTTCTGTCTGGATCTTTTTTATGCTGTTAAGTCCCTCACTAAGCTCCTTGAGCATCCTTATCACCAATGTTTTAAACTCTGCATCTGATAGATTGCTTATCTCCATTTCCCTTATTTCTTTTTCTGGAGTTTTGATTTGTTCCTTCATTTGGGCCATGCTTCTCTCTCCTTGTTTTGGTAGCCCCCTGTGTTTACTTCTATGTATTAGGTAGAGCTGTTATGACTCCTTGTCTTGTTAGCATGGCCTAATGTAGTAGGTGTCCTATATGGTCCAGTAGCATAGCTTCCCCTATTACCTAAGCTGGGTACTCAAGGTGTACCCTTTGTGTGGGCTAATTACACCCTTCTCTTGTGGTTGAGCCTTGGTTACTGTTGGCAGGTCAATGGGAAGGATTTACCCATGCCTGTCAGCTTCAAGGACTGGCTATGACCACTGACCACCAGATTCTGCCCTCTGTAGAGGATCAGATGTGTGGGGGCACAGTGGTGGTGGTCTAATGTGGTCTGTAGCTATCCATACTGTGTGTGCAGGCTCTGGGGTTTCCTGGGTGGTACAGGCCAAGGTCAGTCCACCCTTCTGTTCTGCCCAGGACCACGCTGCCTGAGCTATAAAAGCAATCTGAGATGACTGCTACTTGTGCTAGATTTGGAGATTCTCAGGCAAAGATGCCAAGCTGTCAATATAGTGTGATTGCTGCTATTGACAAGCATGCAGCTACTTACAAGAGGTACAGGAGCTGGGGGCTCAGTGAGGCTGGCTGTTGCTTGTTTTAGAGCATTTAGGAAGTTGTGAAGCAGGAGGCAAGACCAGCCATTCATGTGCATAAGCATCTTGAGTGGGCCCATAAGTTGGGTGAGATGAATCTCTGGGGATCTCTAGGGCAGGGCAGTGTTGGCCAGATTGATGGAGTCTCAGACATGGCACCTGTCTGTCAGCTATGTGGCTCTGCAGGGGGAGGGCTCAGAAAAGAAACAACTGCCTCTTTGTAGGCTAAAAGGGATTGGCAAGACATATACAAAGTCAGGAAAAGCAGAGACCTACAGCCAATATTGCTCTATGTAGCAAAGATGTCATTTATAATCAAAAGGCAGATAAAGAGTTTCCTAGATGAAAAAAAAAAAAAGCAAAACAAATAAAGGAGTTCATCATTACCAAACTACTATTATATGAAATTCTAAAGGGACTTATTTAAGAAAAAGATCAAAACTATGAACAATAAAATGGCAATAAATATACATCTATCAACAATGGAATCTAAAAAACAAATAAGAACCAAAACAGAACCACGGATACAGAGAGCATTTTGATGTTTGCCAGATGGGAGGGGTTATGGGGGAATAGGTAAAGAGGTGAGGGATTAATAAGTACAAACAGTTACAGAATAGCCATGGGGATGTAAAGTACTGTATAGGAAACTGAGTATCTAAAGAACCTCCACATGACTCATGGACATGAACAATGGTGTGGGGATTACCTGAGGGACTAGGAGGTGCTGGATGGAGAGGAACAAAGGGGGGAAAATTTGGACAACTCTAATGGCATAGTCAATAAAACATAAAAAACAAACAAAAAACAGCAATAACAAAAAACTCATTTCATCTTAAGGGCCTTCCCTATACAGAATACAGAAAACAAACCTATGACTGTAAAAGTTAAAAAAGGTACCTCTGGGTACAGGAAGGAATTACCTGGAAGGAGCAAAAGGGAACTTTATGGGGTAAAGAAAACACTCTTTTATTTTAGACTGTGATTATATGGATGTTTTCTGTGTTATCTATTGCAGCCTAAGAAATTGCTTCCAAACTCAGTTGATCAAAACTATTTATTATCTCTCAGAGTTAATGTGGAACAGGAATTTGGATAAGGACAATGAGAACAATATTTTCTCTGATAAGTTTAAGACCAAAGCTAGAAACTTTAGCCTAAGAAGGCCAGAGCCGAAATTACCCAAAGGTTCATTTACTCATAGTGGTCCACGTTGATGTGATTGGGACATTACCTGGGGCTGTAGGTCAGAACACCTACACACAGCCTCTCTCTGTGTCCTGGGCTTCATCACACCATAGTGGAAGGAGAGAAAGAGAGAGATAGAAACTGTATTGCATTTTCTGAGTTAGCCTCAGGAGTCAAGTCATGTCCCTCTGCCATACACTACACATTGGATTCAAGTCTCAAAGGCCAGCCTGATTCAAAGAAGGGAATGATAGGAGTGCCATAAAAATTTGAAACATGTCTTAACACTACTATAGGGCTACACAACTGTCAAAACTCAACTGAACATTTAAGGACTGGTTATCTTATGATATGTTCTGATATTACAATTTATGATACGAAATATAAATTTGGTCCCCCCTTTTAGTTCATGTTCATGGGTTGTACATATAAGTTCTTTGGTTTCTCCATTTCATATATTATTCTTAACCTCCCCCTGTCTATTTTGTGCCTACTATTTATGTTTATTCCCTGTACCTTTCCCCCAATTCTCCACTCTGGTAACCCTCCATGTGATCCCCATTTCTGTGATTCTGTTACTATTCTATTTGTTTGCTTAGTTTGCTTTTTGTACTTTATAAGGTTCAATTTTTTAAATATATTTTACTGATGATGCTATTAGAGTTGTCCCATTTTTTCCTCCCACCATCATTCTCCCACTTTAGTTCATGTCCATGGGTCATACATAGAAATTCTTTGGCTTCTATATTTCCTATACTATTCTTAACCTCCCCATCTATTTTGTACCAACCATTTATGCTTCTTATTCCCTGTACCTTTTCCCCTATTCTATTCTCTCCCTCTCCCCACTGATAACCCTCCATGCAATCTCCATTTCTGTGATTCTGTTTCAGTTCTAGCTGTTTGCTTAGTTCACTTTTGTTTTTTTAGGTTTGGTTGTTGATAGTTGTGAGTTTGTTGTCATTTTACTGTTCGTATTTTTGATCATCTTATTTTTGTTAGACAAGTCCCTTTAACATTTCATATAATCAGAGCTTGGTGATGATGAACTCCTTTGACTTGACTTTATCTGGGAAGCACTTTATCTGCCCTTCCATTCTAAATGGGAGCTTTGCTGAATACAGTAATGTTGGATGGAAGTCCTTGCCTTTCATGACTTCGAATACTTCTTTCCAGCCCCTTCCTGCCCATAAGGTTTCTTTGGAGAAATCAGCTGATAGTCTTATGGGAACTACTTTGTAGGTAACTCTCTCCATTTCTCTTGCTGCTTTTAAGATTCTCTCCTTATCATTAATCTTGGGTAACTTAATTATGATGTGCCTTGGTGAGTTCCTCCATGGGTCCAATTTCTTTGGGACTCTCTGGGCCTCCTGAAAGTCTATTTCCTTCACCAGACAGGGGAAGTTCTCCTTCATTTGTTCAAACAAACTTTCCATTTCTTCTCTTCCTTTTCTCCTTATAGCACTCCCGTGATTTGGATATTGGAATGCTTAAAGTTGTCCCAGAAGTTCCTAAGCCTCTTCTCATTTTTTTGCATTCTTGTTTCTTCATTCTGCTCCAGTTCAATGCTTATTTTTCCCTTCAGTTCCAAATTGTTGAACTGAGTCCCAGTTTCCTTCCCTTCACTCTTGGTTCCCTGTATATTTTCCTTTTTTTCACTTTGTATAGCCTTCATTTCTTCCTTCATTTTGTGATCAAACTCAGTCATCAGTGAGCATCCTGATTACCAGTGTTTTGAACTGTGCATCTGATAGGTTGGCTATCTCTTCACCACTTAGTTGTATTTTTTCTGGAGCTTTGATCTGTTCTTTCATTCAGGCTGTAATGTTTTTTTTCTCTGACCACCTGTTACATAGCAAGGGGTGGAGCTTTAGGTATTCACCAGAGCAGGGCAACCCACATTACTGTCTTGTGGCGCTGTATGTGGGGGAGGGGTCAGAGGGGATACAAGGCTGCCTGCTCAGCTTTCAGCTGTCTTTCAGTCACTTCCGGCACTACCCACAAGCAAACCTGGCCCTTCTGGTATTGATTCCCACAAGGGTGGTTTTGTGTATGCCGTAGGACCCCATGGGTCTCTCTAATGAATTCTCCTGCAAGGCTGGGAGTTTCTCTTGCTGCCTCAACCCCCACAGATTTTTTCAGTCAGAGGTTTTGAGACTTTATTTCCCCTGTGCATCCCTGGGTTGCACAGTCTGTCTTGCTCCCCAATTCTTCCTCCTGGTATATCCCCATTCAAATGTGGGACCACCCACTCCACCAGCTGCCACCTTGCCCACCCTGGTCCTCCAGCTGCCGCCTTGCTGCAAGTCCTCTCCACCCTGGCTGCCCATTTCTGCCCCTCCTATTGGTTTGGATGAATGTTTCTTCTTTAATTCCTTGGTTGTCAGACTTCCATAGTTCAATTTTCTGGAAGTTCTAGTAATTTTTTGGTTTTAAATTTGCTGTCCTTCTTTTGGTTGTGTGAGGAGGCAAAGTGTAACTAGATACCTATGCCTCCATCATGGCCGTAAGTGCGTTATTTGCTTTTAAATTGGTCGTTATCCTTCTTTTTGTTGTGTGAGGAAGCCAAGCATTTCTGTCTATGTCTCTATCTTGGTCCTCCTTCCTGTTGGTGTCTTATCACATTTGGTATATTTAAAGAAAATAAAAATTTCAGGATTAATAATGTATTAAAATTTGTGTAAAGAATGTGGTGAATCACAAATCTAAATTAGTGTCTATGTCTGAACATTTGGCTGGTACGTGTGTGGCACTGATCACATGAACGAGGCAAAAAGAGCTGCACTGGTATACATGCATTTGCAATCCTGGAAGCACCATCACTTATGTGTGGCTAAATTGTGGACGAGCAAGTAGTCCAAAAGTGTATGAATGAGTGAAGTGAGTATATAACAGAGCAGTGGAAGATAGTTTGAAAAATGAAGTAAGGGACAATGGTAGACGGCCAAGGATGTCAGGCTCAGAAGTGTGAATTCCATTCTGTAGAAATCAGAGAACCTTCTGAGGTTTTTGATGATGACAACTGGTCATGGAGGCCATTCCTATATCATCAAGTATATATTTAGGTAGAATGGTACAAATACTTTAAAAACAAGATTTTTTTACAAGTTAAACATACCTATCATGCAAACTTTATTATTAGTATTGGCTCCAAAGAAAGTATTTTCCACACAAAAAAGTACATGACTGTTCCTAGGAGCTTTAGCCCAAAAAACTGAAAACAACCCAAATATGCATCAACAGGTGAATGTGTAAACATATTGTGGTACATCTACAGTGATACCACACAGTGGTAAAAAATGTCTGATTCACACAACATGGATGAATTTCAAAAACATTACATTTAGTAAAGAAGAGGGACAAAAGATTATAAATGGTATTATTTACAAAAACTAATATAACATAGTGACATAAAGCAGATAAATGGTTGCCTGTGGCCAGGGTTGAGGAAGGAGTTGCTACGTCACAGGAGGACAGGAAACTTTGAGGGGCAGGGGAACTTGTCCTATATCTTTGGTGGTTACCCAAGTATATAAATTTCTAATTGTTCTATATCTTGGTTTAATGTTGGTCACCCAAATGTATACATCTATCAAAATTCATTGAACTATACACCTAAGATAGATGCATTTAATGTATGTAAATTATACTTCAGTAGTTGACTTGCAGAAAAATAAAAGAACTATTTTGACCACAATGCAAGGAGGAAACAGGAGAGACCTTCTTAAAGTGCTTGTCATTTAGTATGAAGATGAGGGGTAGCATTTCACCTGGCACTGAAGAACAATGGATGGCAGTGTGAATTAAGTGACCAAAGAAGCACATGGACAAGAAGTAGGAGACTTTGTGTGTGCACATGTGCACACACGTGCATGGGCAGGGTGATTCACTATGGCCTGTAGTTAATGACACATCACTTGGGTGAAGATCTTATGTCACTCTTTCATCAAGAACTGTTTCCAATCTCACTGCCTCCATAAATTCTTGCTTGACTCCGTACCCACAGCAACCTTTCCTTCTTTTTCGCTCCTCTGACTTTTTAGTGTTAATTTCTGTTCGATATGTTTGGAAATCAGTATAGCTTTTTTTTTTAACTGCTGTTCAAATTGCTTATCTCTATTTTAAACGTAGTTATGCCTTTCCTTATCTATACAAGCTCCTTAAGAGAGAACTGTACCCTGACCTCCCAATTACTAACCACAGTCACCATGCAGTTTTTGTAGATGTTCCTGATTTATTCTGATTTTCAGTTCCTAAAACTGGACTGTGTTAACAATTTGGGGTAAGGAAGAAACATCTACAATTCTATTATGATTGTACTAAGGCACTAACTAGGGAGCCACTGAGCTTTATGAATGCCTTGGTAATTCACTTCCACTTTCAATGACAGGCCATAATTTCAATCACAAAACCAACACCCTTGTCCGAGACTTCTGGCCAAGATGGAAGCTTAGATAGATATACTATGCCTCCTCACACAACTAAAAGGACAACAAATTTAAAAACAAAAACCCCAGAACTGACAGAAAATCAAACTATAGGAAGTCTGACAACCAAGGAGTTGAAGAAACATTCATCCACACTGGTAGGAGGGGTGGGGACAGGTAGCCAGGCAGAGAGGACAATTGGCAAGGAGGTGGCTGGCGGACTGGGCAGTCTCACATTTGTGTGTGGATAAACCAGGAGGAACAACTCGGGAGCAAGAAAGACCACGCAACCCAGGGTTCCTGTGCAAGGAAATAAAGCCTCAAAACCTCTAACTGAAAAAAAAAAAAACTGTGGGGGTTGAGGTGGCAGGAGAAACTCTCAGCCTCATAAGAGAGTTTGTTGGAGAGACCCACAGAGTCCTAGAACATACACAAACCCACCCACCTTGGATCAGCACCAGAGGGGCCCAATCTGCTTGTGGGTAGCGCCAGAAGTGACTGAAAGCCAGCTGAGAGGTGAACAATCTGCACTGTTCCCTCTTTGACCAATCCCACACACAGTACCGAAACACAGTGGTGAGGGTTGCCTGACCTCAGCAAATACCTAAGCCTCCACCCCTTATTACATAACAAGTACACTGACACACACACAAAAAATGGCCCAAATGAAAGAACAAAGCTCCAGAAAAAATATAGCTAAGTGATGACAAGATAGCCAACCTATCAAATGAATGAAGCAGACACCAACCCGCAGTGTCCGAATCATTATGGATGAAATGAGACATTCACACCTACTACTGAGTCAGGTGGAGGAAAAAGGACAGCATGGCTTTTCTCTTAAGGGGAGCAAGAGCCCTGGCCCTTGCTTCGATGAGCTTTTATTATCTTACTGACACATTACATGAAGGTCCTCATTTTCTATGAACAGGTTCACTTTAGGTGGTTACCTTTTACAGACAACAAAGGAGCCAATGCCACTACTCACATCACAGAAGAAGGATATTTGGAAATGAAAAAGGGAAAAGTGGTTGAACTGGTTACACTCTTCCTAGGAAGGTTTAGCATGGATTTCAGGAAGTTACAATAAGCTCCTGCTGTCCCAATTCAGGGTGAGGGAGTTTTAGCAAAAGCAAGTCTCAAAGCGGCCTAGGTTTGACTCACAGCAGGCCTGATTCCCCACAAAAGAACCTATCCGTGGGCGTAGGTCCTGTGTATCTCCGAGTGGGAGCTGGGACCACGCCATACAGAACAGTCTCCTACAAATGAAGAATTCAAAACACTGGTAATCAGGAAGCTCACAGAAATGGTTGAGTATGGTCACAAAATCGAGCAAAAAGGAAAGGCTATGAAAAGTGAAATAAAGGAAAATGTACAGGGAACTAAGAGTGAAGGGAAGGAAACCAGGACTCAAATCAACCATTTGGAGTAGAAAGAAGAAATATACATTCAACTACGTCAGAATGAAGACACAAGAATCCAAAAACATGAGGAGAGACTTAGAAACTTCCAGGACAACCTTAAATGATCCAACATCCAAGTCATAGGGGTGCCAGAAGGAATAGAACAAGAACAAGAAATTGAAAACTTATTTGAAAAAATAATAAAGGAGAACTTCCCTAATCTGGCAAAGAAAACAGACTTCCACAAAGTCTAGGAAGCCCAGAGTCCCAAAGAAATTGGAGCCCAAGAAGCACACATCAAGACACATCATAATTATACTACTAAAGATTAAAGATAAGGAAAGAATCTTGTAAGCAGCAAGAGAAAAGAAGACAGTTACTTAGAAAGGAGTTCCCATAAGACTATCAGCTGATTTTTCCAAAGAAAACTTACAGGCAAGTAGAGGCTAGAAAGAAGTATTTGAAGTCATGAAAGGCAAGGACTTCCATCTAAGATTACTCTATCCAGCTATCATTTAGCTATCATTTAGAATGGAAGGGTAAAGTGTTTCCCAGATAAGGTCAAGTTAAAGGAGCGCATCATCACCAAGCCCTGATTATATGAAATGTTAAAGGGACTTATCTAAGAACAATAAGATCAAAACTATGAACAGTAAAATGACAACAAACTCACAACTATCAACAACTGAACCTAAAAAAGCAAAAATGAACTAAGCAAACAAGTACAACAGGAACAGAATCACAGAAATGGAGATCACATGAAGGGATATCAACAGGGGAATGGGAGGGGGAGAGAGAGGGAAAAGATACAGAGAATAAGTAGTATAAATGGTAGCTACAGAATAGACAGGGGGACGTTAAGAATAATATAGGAAATGTAGAAGCCAAAGAACTTGTATGTATGACCCATGGACAGAAGCTAAGGTGGGTTGGGGGGCGATGCTGTTGAGAGGAGTCGTGGAGGGGAATAAAGGGCAGGAAAAAATGGGATAAGTATAATAGCATAATAGTAAAATATGCAAAAAAAAATGCTCAAAGAATTACACCCTTCCTCGAATGTTTAGATCAGATTTGCAATCAAATACTAAAAATTAAGCAGCTATAAGTCATTTGACTAACTCACCTGCTGTGGACTTGATTATGTTACACCAAAATTCGTATGTTGAAGCCCCTATCCCCTCATGTGTCTGTGTTGGAGATAGGGTCTGTAAGGAGGATAATGAGGTTAAATGAAGTCATAAGGGTAAAGCTCTGATCCAAATAGAAATGTCCTTATAATAATAAGAGGAAGAGACAAACATCCAGAGCTGAGCTCTCTCTCCACCATGTGAGGACACAGTGAGAAGGCAGTCATGTGTAAGCCAGAAACACTCTTCACCAGATGCGGGCCATACCAGTACCTGTCTTGATCTTGGACTTCCAACCTCCAGAACTGTGAGAAAATAAATATCTATTTGTTTTAAAAGAAAAAAAGAAGTGTGGCAGACATAATACTATGTGCTCACCATTCCTGTTTCCTTTTCTTATTCTTGGGTACTCAAGATTAAGTACCTGATCTTACAAATAATGAAAGATTAGATTTCCTAATCTCCTTTGCAGTGCAGGTGGGTTGGGACAATGTGACTGGGATTTGATCAAATAGGGTATGAATAGAAATATTGTAAGCCACCACCAAGCCTAGCCCTTAATGACAGTCCTCCTATCCTATCTTCCTTTCCAATAGTGACTAAGGTGTTCAGGTGCTGAGCTGGTGGACCACAGGATGAAAGCAGTGGGATCCCTCAATCACCACATGGAGAAGAGCACCGAGGAGTTGCCCAGCCCCACATATGGTAAGTTAATGAGATTTCAGGCATTACTTGTTATTGCAGCAAAGCCTAGTTTATGCTGATATAGACATACCTTGCAGATATTGCAGGTTTTGTTGCAGACCATTACAATAAAACAAGTTATAATCTTTATGCTGGTGGAGGATTTTGCCCCCAATTTGGGGAAAAAACCCCCCCCACAAAATCTGTGAAGCACAATAAAGTGAAAAGCAATAAAACAAGGCATACCTGTACATGAAAGAATGCTCACAAATGAAATAGGGAAATACGTATGATGTAATACAATGATTCCTCACCTATTGCAGGAGTTACGTTCCAGAGACCCCAGCAATAGGTGAAAACCCGGTAAGTAGCGGTGTTATATTTATTTTATTATTTATATATATTTTAAGGCTTTATAAACCCTTCCCACACTCCTATAAACCTTTCCCACTCTCTTGTTAACCTTTCCCACACTCTTACAAACACTTCATATGCTCTTAAACACTTTCTACACTCTTAAACCTACCTAATTTTAACAACATAGAATTCTACATGGGTACAGTATACCGCAAAATCCCGCAATATACCAAAAACTCTGCAATACAGAATTAGATTTTTTTTTTAAACCCACAATACAGTGAATCTGCAATAAGTGAACTATGATGTAGCAAGGGATGACTGTACTATATACTAGAAGTCAGGGAGTACTATGGAAAATGAGAGTGGGTAGGAACCAAGTTTGGGTTTACGTGCTTGGAGAGATTTTTTTTGGAGGAGAAAAAAGAATAAGTAGAATTAGAATTGGCGGTATAAACAGGGTAAGGTAGGAATGAGCAGGAAACAAAGAGAGAGTAAAGACAGCCTTGGTGTTAGAAAGTTAATACTAGATGTGTCCTGGAAAAATGAGGCTTTGCTAGATTATTAAATTATCCAAAACCTTATAAGTGGAACATGCTACTAAGATTGTGGGGTTTCTTCAAGTCAAACAGTGTGAAACCCAACAGATAACCATTCAATGGCTAACATTTGCTAAGTACTTAGCATGTTTTGAGCTGCCCTGTGAGTGTTATATCATTGAATTTTCACAGAAATCCTGTGAAGTGTATAATCCTCATTTTAAAGATGAAGAAACTAAGGTTTAGAGAGGTTAAGCATCTTGCCAAATATTAGTAAGGGTTCTAACAGAGGAACAGAACCAACAGGATGTGTGTATGTACATAAAAATTACATATATAAATACACAGATAGATGGGGTAGAGGGGCTAATGTACTTTAAGGAATTAGCTCATGCAGTTGTGGAGGCTAAGTAGTCCAAAATCTGATGGTGTAGCCTGGCAGACTGGGGATTCAAGGAAGAGATGCAGTCTCCTGGCAGAATTCCCTCTTATTTAGAGGTCTGTTTTTGTTCTATTTATGCCTTCAACCAATTGGATGAGCCTCGCTCTACCACCACCTCAAAAACACACACTATGGAGAACAATCTGCTTTACTCTTCTCATTAAAATCTTAATCTCAAATAAAAACACCCTGATAAAAAGACTCAGAAAAAAATCTGAACAAGTATGTGAGTACCCTGTGGCCCAGTCAAGATGACACATAAAATTAACCATCACAATTATTTAAAATACAACAGGTTGTTCACAATGAATTTTATAAGGATACTGATGGAAAGGATGCACTTAGTAATCCAGAGAGCAAAAGTAGATAAAAGAATGTTAAAATTTACTAATCCAGAGAACAATAGTAAACAGCGTGAAATCCAACAGATAGCCATTCAATGGCTAACATTTAAAAAGAATTTTAAAGCTTACTATATACTTAGAATGGGGCTTTAAAATGAACTTTTGAATGTTTAGAAACATTCTAGTTTTTATATTCTATGTATTTAATATTATTCTTCAGATTAATAAAAAACAGATATCAGCTGGGGGCCTTACTCTGTTCCCTTGAGATGTTGGCAAAAATGTTTCAAAACATCCTGGTCCCCAGCCTGCCCAAGCTGAAAGCCTGGTTAAATATCCCTGCTAATTTCCATACTTATAAACTCTCCTGGCCTCTACTGCTTCTTGAGCTCTGCTATATAACCCAGCCCTGTGATTCTAGACCATAGTGACCCAAACATGAGACTTATCCTCTTTTTTGATTTCTAGAACAACAGAAGACCCACACCAAGCCCGAATCTAGTAGATTTTACTGGCAAGACTGAGCTGGGGAAGGTGTTAGAACCCTTAGCCCATATCCTCCTGCCACCTTTCAGGTTCTCCTTCACCCATCCCTTTCCTGAGTGCTCGAAATTCCAATTTTTGTACCTCTTTTATGCAAAGCAATCTTAGCACCCAGGTCAATTAGCTGTGTACTTGCCAGATTTTGTTAACTGGTTTTTTTGGACTATTTCCTTTGTAAGGGATAGGAATTTAGCTTAAATTACCTAAGGGCAAAGGAACTTATTGGCTCATGCAATTAGACAGGTTTATCAACCAAACTGTAAGAAGAGGGATTTGGCTGCACTCAAAACCACTGAACTGCTACAGAACAGAGCCAAGGTGGGTGTACGATGTACTATTACCAAAAGGACCCCCAATAGGTTCACTATACCTGCTGCCAGAGAAAAGACATCTCTCGATGCCAGAGATTTGTGAAAAGGAAATATTTATTTAAAGCTATACAGACTTAGAGTAGTGACCCAATGTCTTCATTAAAATATTAGTCTTTTAGGATACCCACAGATGCACAGTCCTCCCTTTTCCCTCTGCCCTAATTGGGGGTACCGGATCTCAGAAAAAGAAGTAGAAGTCCATGATTCAGGCTCCCAGGACCATCAGCTGTGTCACCACCAGGATCTCCAGTTAATCCAAAGCCATGTGGCACCTTCTCATGACCCACCAGCAAGAGTCCTTTCACCCTTTTTCTTCCAGGCAAAATCTCTCCTGCTTCCGAAGCCATGTGGCAAAAGGGAGCACCCCAAAGCTGCATGGTTGTCCTCTGCCAAAGCTGCGTGGTTCTCCCTCTAATGGCTGTTGCATCTGGGTTTAATCCCCGAGCCAATCTAGGAAGGGAAAAAATCGGGCAGCCTCATTTCAGACTCTTCCTACAATCGGTTACACCTGCCAGCATTCCCTATCTTTCCAGCTTTACTGGGCTGCCATAGTGAGTCTGGGCAGGCATGGCCCTATGGGGTGGAGCCAATCATCTCCAAGCTCTCACACAGGCGCAGTAACCAGGAGGAGTCGCCTCCCAGTTACATCTTGGGTGGAAGTCACTTCCATCCCCCTGGCTCAAAGCATGGCCATAGCTATTTAACATATCTATGAAATGAGTTAGAGGTTATAGATGTTAAATGACCATGCTAGAGGTTAGCTGCAAAGCTGTTGCTATGCAAAACAGCTCTCAATGGCCCTGCTCCACGTGTCCCTTCCAACTCAAACCTGTACGGGTGGAGTGGGGAGGACATCCTATATATTTTTCTAATATCTTCTGGACACCTTGAATTCTGGACCCTATTCCAAATCCCTATTTGGGGCCCCCCTCTTGGCTGCACCCTGTTACAATCCCTCCTTTCAGATATACAACCCCTATATAACCATATAAAGGACAATGGAGGAAGGTCTCATCTAGTAACTGCTTCCGGCTAGACATGGATGTTGTCCTACCTACACTTGGGTCAGGGGTGCCCTGAAAAGGAGGGGGTTGCAGGACGGAGGGCTGCACCCTGTTACAGAACTACAGACTTAAATCTGCTTCTCTCATTGCAAACTGGCAACAAGTCTATTCTTAGGTTCCAGTTTTCAACCACCTGGGAGGGGCTCCGTTACTTTCCTTACAGTTTGAAGTTCAAAAAGCTGGGCAAGGACTGTCATAGCCCAATTTGCTCAGCTGCCCATCCCTGTGCCAACTGTCTATGGTTGTGTGAGCTCCTATAAAAACACAGTACCTCCCAGGGGGACCAAACTTGATAAGGAGTGGCTGTTTCTAGGAGAAATGAGCGAGTTCACAATAGACCTGATACTTTGGAACAGTTTTTGGTGTCCTTAAGTAAAATATGGCCTAACCATTTCATTAATTTCCACACCAGCAATTTAAACAAAGTAGCATCACACCACAGAGGAGGAGGGAGCAATGAATACTGCATGCCAGGTAGCATGGAGAAATACTTTCACAGAGGCCTCTTGAGGTGAGCCTTTAGGATTGAATGTGATTTGTCAAACCAAGAGGGGATTCCAGGGAGGCAAACTTCCAGGTTTGAGCAAACGAATATACTGTATTTTGCTGTGCATAATGTGCACTTTTTTGCCCAAAGCTTTGAGGGAAAAAATAAGGATGTGCATTATACATGGGTACTACCTGAAGTACCTTGTATCTGTTCTAATATTTTGAAATTGTTACATAAAATTTCTTCTACCACATTTTCAAAAATAAATGCTAAAATTCCTTCATAATACAAAGACCAAGTATCTAAATATAAATAAATAAAAAATTGAATGAAAAAATTAAAAGATTTTTTTCCTGACAGTTTGGGCCAAAAACGTGGGTGCGTATTATACATGGGAGTTTATTATACACTGCAAAATACGGTAAATACCTCCTTTTCCAGATCTCTTTTTATATATGCTGTAAAAACGTATTTGAAATAATGAGAAAACAAAGGATAAAAGTATACTATTAGTGCAACGACAGGATTAAATAATCTTTACTTGGACTGAAGCATAAACTGTGTGTATAAGCAAGTGACTTAACCCCCCCTACAACTTGGCTTTGTCACGTCACTGAAAATAGCCACCTCAGAGTGCTCAAGTAGCGATGAAAGGAGATAATCCCTTATCCCAATGGTCCCCAACCTTTTTGGCACCAGGGACAAACTTGTTTTTTTTTTTTTTTGGGGGGGGGGGGCGGGCGCAGAGGCAGGAGGCGGAGCTCAGGCGGGCTTCCCTCCCAGTGGTTCCTAACGCGCCACGGACCAATACCGGTCCGCACCTCGGGGTTTGGGGACCTCATCCTTTGCCAATGCTTTTGCACATTTTAAGCACTCAAATAAATGCTGGAGATTATCAGCAAATTTTAAACTCATAAATGTACCTGGAAGGCTGAATTTGATACTAAATGCCTACAGGTTCCATCTGACACCTAAAGTGAGTTACTTATGTAAGCCTTCTATCATTACTGCAAAATACTTAAATAATACTCCTTTTGAAAGTCCAGGTACGTACAAGACCGGGTAAAAAGAGGAAGGATAAATAATGAGTCACTTTAGGCGCTTTGATTCTATTCTGAACTGAGTTGGGTGAGAAAGTCATGACCAAATCCGCAAGGAAGAGCTCCCCAGTGGTTTTTAGAGCGCGGAGATCCCCACCCCAGAGGAACCCGAGGACTGGGGAAGAAGCGAGATGCGCAGTGAGCTGCGGCAAAGGCGCGCTCGACCTGGGGCTCCGGGAATGGCACCACCTAGAACTAGCGCGCGCCAAACCAGGCTGGCGACCTCAACACCCGCTCCGCCGCTAACCTTACCTCCGACAACCAGCAGGACGGCGCCCAACACCACCCCGCCTAGTATCGGCCTCAGCTCTCTAGAGCCTCTTTCACAGCTTCCTCGTTGGCGCCCTCGTGATGTCACTTCCTGTCTCAGGCGCACTCGCGGGAGGAAGTGTCCACGGCCGCAGCTCTTGCCTGTCTCTCGGTTACGTTAGTCCTCTAGCCCAGCCGTAGCCTCTTAGCTGGGTCGCCGTTATGGGAGTCCCGGCATTCTTTCGCTGGCTCAGCCGCAAGTACCCGTCTATCATTGTTAACTGCGTGGAAGAGAAGGTGAGGGGGAGCCTGGTGACTGCCGCGATAAAACTGTGATCCCTATCGCGCCAAGGTCGCGGCCTTCGGGCCAGCCGCCTACCCCTGGTCGCCCTGCCCGGGGCTGCGCCGCCCTGTCGGCCCCACGGGAAGCTACGACCAGACGCGGGTTGGAGCGCGATCATTCGCTTTCTAGTTTCCCGGCTAGCGGCTTGGGCGGGGCGAGGGGCGAGCTGGGCCTGAACTCGTCGGCTGCTCCCCCGCTGGTTTTCCCTGGACTGGAAGGCCCCGCCCAAGGCTTTGTTTCCTCCCGGCACCGCGCACTTTGGGTTCAGATGTGGCTCAGAGGCAATTGGGCTGCCTCGGGCTGCCCCGCCGAGTTTGATAGTTAGGGATGCATGGATGCTGATCCTAGCCTTTAACGACCTTGTAAAGTAATTCCCCGCTACGAGCTTTTTGTTGTGTACTGGAAAGCCTGAGAAGTTTTTATTTTAGTGTGGTAGACCTTTTGATGCTGGTAGAGCCTATCGCGAAAGCAGCACCTTAGAACATTTAGGGGACGAGAAAGAAGTGCCTCCTCTAGGTACCTCAACTACTGGACATCGTTGAAATTTTCAGAATTCCTGGAAACATTTGAACGTTACACTTCTGTTTGTAGTTTGCTAATGTGTATGTAAACTTGGCCAGTCTTGTGTTTTGTCTTTATCATTTCCAGGATTACGTCCGAGTTCAACGTTGTACTCTTAATTAGCATTTCTGGAATGGGAAGGGTCAGGGGCGTATCCTGTTTCCCACCCCTGCGTTTTTGAAGGAGTGCCTGTCAATCACTGCGAACTGATTTCTTTTGCATAGGTTGGTGAGATCTTGGGTTTTTTGTTTAGCTTCTGTCCAAGAAAGAACCAAAATTCTAGTTTTGATGGCGTTCTCAAACGCCATTCCTTGCGTTTTTCTCAAAGAGCAATGCCTGTTTTCTTTGTTTTAAAAACTTTTATTTTAATTAACTGTATTCGAATCGCATCGCATTTTTACACCCCAGTGATAACCACTTTTAACTGTTTTGGCTCTATCTCTAAATATCATGCGTATACCTGATTCACTGATTTTGAATTGTTGAATTCTAGCTATGATAGAAGAGATTTTGGTCACTATGCAGCAACACCCCCCACCCCCACAAGCCTCACCCCTAGACTTCCTAATAATAGTAAATCACATCTTTATTTCTTCTGTTGGTAAACTTAACATGCTTTTATTTTTATTGCATCTCGTATGTAAAGTATTTCCTGATCTTTACTTTTTGTAGCCCTGCCACCCTTACTCTTCACTCAAAGCTTGTCAGTTGTACTTTTGCCCTGTTGGCATCCAATATTAAATTTTCAGGGCTTTGGCTATACAAGTTTGTATTAATAGCCGAGAAACAAAATAGTGTTGCTCATTATTGTCGTACAAATTCAGGTTATGTACTGTGATTGTTTCTCTTGTGCTACTCTTGTCCTTTTCTTTGTTTTGCCTTTCTCTTTTCCTCTTTTATGTGGATGCCCCTCTAAACTATATTTTATCAGATATTCTCTCAAATCCTCTTCCTTAGAGATTTATTCTTGAGGTCTTTATTTCTGTTGTTGTTGCACCTGGTTTAGGCGTGTTGGAAAGCTGCTACTTAATATTTTTTTTAAAAATTACTTTCTGCAGTTGGAGGTACTGATTTCTGATCATCTTTCTGGACTTAAATTCTTCCTTGGTTTTTATTCAGTTCAGTTTTCAAGAAATGGCATGTGGGATGTGAGTTTTCTGAGATCATTAGCTAGTCATAGAGTTTGAGTTTGAAAATTAGTTTTCCTCAAAACTTTAAAAGCTTTTTTTTTTTTGACTATTGTCATCCAGTATTATTATTGAGAAGTTGAACATTAATGTGATATATTTACTTAGCCAACATTTATATATGTTCACCACTTACCAGACACTGTTCTAGGCGTTTTACAAATTATTAATTCCCATAACAGCATGACTGCTACTATATGCTTATTTTTATTATTGTTGATGAGAAAACCGAAACACAGGAGTTAGTTAATATACTCAAGCTCTCTTGTCTAATGCATTCAGAGCCAAGAACATGCTTTTAATTTCTACCTTCAGGTTTCATTCTTTTGTAGTTGATCTGTTTTTCTTTCTGAAATGTTACAAGATCTTTATCCTTGATAGTGTGAGTTTTCATGATTTTTGTACTTAAATATACATTTTTTTAAGTTAAAATATATTTTTGATTAGTACTTGGTTGACTCTGAGTTTGGAGACTTGTGTTCTTCAATTCTAGGGAGAATTCTTTATTACATATGTATTTTTTACCTCTTTTTTCTCTGCCCTCTCTGAACTCTGGATACTAGTTCTGGGGAATGATTTTTCTTTTCTTTCTCTGTTCTCTTTTCCCTCAACTCCTCCTCTTCCCCTTTTCCACATGTTTAATGTATACAATTTAATACATTTGACATGTGCTATTAATGAAACCACAGTCAAGATAAGGAACATCAACTCTAAAATATTCCCCTGCCTCTGCATTATTCCTACCACCCCTCCCTACTGCCTATCTTTAGTCAACTACTGATTTATTTCTGACTCTAAATAAATTTCCATTTTGTACAAGTTTATATAGATGGAGTTAAACAGTATCTGCTCTTTTTAAGTCATAATTATTCGGAATAATTATGTTGAAATTCATCCATGTTGTTAAATATATCAATAGTTTATTTCTATCTGTTTTTGAATAATATTCTATGTTGTACATATATCACATTTTGTTTATTCATTCACCAGATTGGTGAACATTTTGAGAGAGATCTGATCAGCTCACTAGGGGGGGATCAGGGAGGAGTTGTAGGAGTAGGTTGCCCAAGGCAATGGTAAACTCTCTAGGACGGGATTGGCTGACAGGCTGGATGTCTCCAGAGTGCATGGAATTATGGGCTACAAGATTTGAAATAAAAGAAAGGTTCTGGCTAGCTCTTCCTCTGGGATGCTGGAGGATTGTGCTACAGCAGCCTGTGTTTCCCAATGGACAGTGTTGCGGGTGGGAACTCCCGGAGCTGCCTAGGATCAGGTGGGCCTGGCAGAGAGTGGCAGGAGTTGTTTTTCTTTAGGCCTAGGGGGCACCAGCTCTGAGGCCTGCCATTCTTCCAAAATTGTGTAACTTTTGCATCTTATGTTGTTTTAGTTTGTTAACCAATCCTACAGAAATAAGGTAATTGAAACTAATAGAGCAGGATGTCAAACTCATTTTCACCGGGGCGCCACATCAGCCTCTCGGTTGCCTGCAAAGGGCCAAAATAATTTAAGAACTGTATAAATGTAACTACTCCTTAACTGTTAAGGAGCTGAAATTACGTTTGGCCCTTGAAGGCAACCCAAGAGGCTTGATGTGGCCCCTGGTGAAAATAAGTATGACACCCCAATAATAGCGGGATGATAGGAGAACTCAGTCGTTAAAAGATTTTACCTTTAATTGATAGGCTTAAGTGACTACACATGTGGAAAGCTGTTATTTCAAAACTGTGAAGCTTTTGAATAAAGACTTCTTTCCTTTATCACTAAACCTTTGCCTCTGGAATTTTGCCTAGTGGGTCGCAGCAGGCATCAGCACCCCACTTACTTTTACCTAAAAGTTTTATTTGTTTCCCCATTTTTGGTTATTTAAAAAAATCTATGAAGGCTGGTGTACAAGTCTTGGTGTATACATATGCTTTCATTTCATTTCTTTTAGTATTTTTTTCTTCACTGAGGACATGCTTATTGACTTTTTAGAGAGGGTGAAGGGAAAGAAAAAGGGAGAGAAACATCCATATGAGAGGGAAACTTCAGTTGGTTGCCTCTTGTACATGCCCTTAGTGGGGGCTGAACCTGCAACCTAGAAATGTGCCCTGACTGAGAATCGAACCCAAGACCTTTAGGTTTACAGGATGGTGCTCTAGCCAGTTGAGCCACATCAGCCAGGGCTATGCTTTCATTTCTGTAGAGAAACTACCTAGGAGTTAAATGTTTAAATTGTATGGTAGTGTGTGATTATTTAAAAAGATAAACTTGCCAGACTGTTTTCCAAGGTGGTTGTGCCATTTTACATTCCCACCAACAATGGATGAGAGTTCTAGCTGCTCTGATTCCTTGTCAGCACTTTGCATGGTTAGTCCTTTTAGTTTTAGCCATTCCAGTGTAGAGATGTTATGGTTTTAATTAGCATTTCTCTAGTGACAAATGATGTTGAGCATTTTTTAGGTGCTTATTTACCTTCCATGTATCTTGAGTGAGGTGTCTATTCAGATCTTTAACCCATTTTTAAGTTGGGTTGTTTTCTTACATATTAATACATCTTTTGCAAATATTTTCTCAATATGTAGTTTGCTTTTTTACTTCTTAGTCATGCAAAAAAGAGCAGCGTTTTTTATTTTTAATAAAGTCTGATTTATTTTTTCTTTTATATTCTTGATTTTTGTGTTGTATTAAGAAATATTTGCCAAAGGCAAGGTTACTAAGATTTTCTTTTTTCTTAGTGATGTTTTATAATTTTAGTTCATCCTATGATTTCTGTTTTTAGTTTTTTAATATGGTAAATTACATAGATTTTAAAATGTTAAACTCATGTTGCATTCCTTGAGTAAACCCACTTGGTGTATGCTATTGGATTCGATTTGATAAAGTTTTCTTGAGAGTTTTTACACTTATGCTCAGAAAGTATATTTATTTATAGTATTCTTGTAATGTCTTTGTCTAGTTTTGGTATTAGAGTAATGTTGGCCTCAGATTGAGTTTTGTGATGTATACCCTCTTCATGAATTTTGAAAGTTTGTATAAAATTGATATTATTTCTTCCTTAAATGTTGGTAGAATTCACTAGTGAAGCTATCTGGACTTGAAGTTTTGGGGGAAGGTTTTTACCTATAGTTCAGTTTTTTTAGTAAACATAGAGGTATTCAGATTATCTGTATCTTTTTAAATGAGGTTTTGTAGTTTGTGTCTTCCACAGATTACCGTATTTTGCCATGTATGATGTACACTTTTCTGCCCAAAATTTTAAGTGAAAAATAAGGGCACACATTATGGGTGGTACTAATTCCATATCTATATAAATGTTTTAAATTCTTTTGTTTATGCTTATGCATTAAAAGCATAACTCTAGAAAGCAATAATGATAGCTGCATGCAAAATAATACCCTGGATTATAATAATCAGTTTTATTTCTAAATATAAATAAATAATTGAACTAGAAAGTGAAGCGAAAGACTTTTTTCCTGAAAGTTTGGGCCAGAAATGTGGGTGCACATTATACATGGCAGAATTATGGTATGTCAATTTCACCTAAGTAGTCAAATTTATTGGCATAAAGTAGTTCACAGTATTTCTTATCCTTTTAATAGTGATAGAACATGTAGTGATGCCACTTGTCTCATTCCTGATATTAATTTTGTCTTTTCTCTTGTATTCTGTATATTATTTTCCTCTATCAGCCTGGCTAGACTGGTCTGAAAAAACTGACTTTTGGTTTCATTGACTTTTTTTTATTTTTCTTTTTTCTATTTCATGATTTCTGCTGTTATTTTTATTACTTATTTCTTATTCAGACTTTGAGTTTAGCTTGTGTTTCTTAAGCTGAAAGTAGAAGTCAGTGCTTTGGTACACTGCTTCTCTGATACAAATATGGACTACCATAACCTGCTTTCTAGGTACTGTTGCAGCAGCTGCATGCCAGAAATATTGACATACTGTGTTCTCATTTTCATTTAGTGATGAATACATTCTAATATCTCCTTTGACTTCTTTGCCAGATTGGTTATTTGAGAGTGTTAATTTTCAAATATTTGGGAGATTTTCCAGACATTTTTCTGTGATTGATATCTAATTCAGTTCCCTTGTCAGAGAACATACTTTCTATAATATGAATCTTTGTAAACCTTATCTGATTTGTTTTATGGTCCAGAATATGGTCTTGGCAAATGTCTCATTTTTACTTGAAAAATACAGAAGTTCAGCTGTTGTTGGGTGGAGTGTTCTGTAAGTGTCATTACACTGGTTAATGGGATATGGAAAGCATGAACAACACTTACTGATTTTCTGTCTTCTTGTTCTGTCAGTTATTGATAGGAGCATGGAAGTATACCATAATTTTTCGGATTTGTCTATTTCTTTCTTTCTTTCTTTCTTTCTTTTTTTTTTTTTCTTGGCAAAGACCTTTATTAACTTTGGTTTCAAACTTTATTCCCAGGCTGGATTTGTCTGTTTCTTCTTTCAGTTCTGTTGATTTTTGCTCCTTGCATTTTGAAGCTCTTTCATTAGGCACATTAATGATTAGGAGTGTTTTCTTCACAAATAAACCCCTTTGTCATTATAAAATTACTTTATCCCTGGTAATCTTTGCTCTGAGATTTACTTTCTCCAATACTAGTATAGCCAAATCTTTGACTAGTGTTAGCATGGTCTGTTTCAGTTCTTTTTTGTGTGTGTGTGTTTTTTGTATGCAAAATAACAGTTGCATTTTGCTTTTTCAAACGTTCAGTTTGAAGATCTCTGCTGTTTTTTTCATTGTGGCAAAATATACATACTACAAAAATTGTCATTTTAACCACTTTTATATGTAAATTTGAGTGGCATTAAGTACATACACAGTATGTACAAATGCCATTCATTTCAAGAATTTTTTCATTCATCCCAAGTATAAACTCTACCCATTAAGCAATAATTTCCTGTTCCCCCTACTTTGTCCCTCTATGAATTTTCTTATTCTAAGTAACTAATATAAGTAGGATCATATAATATTTGTCATTTTGGTTTAGCCTAATTCACTTAGCATGTTTTCAAGATTCATCCATGCTTAGCATGTTTCAGAGTTTTATTCCCTTGTAAAGCTAAATAATATCTCATTGTATATATCACATTTTGTTTGGACATGGTTATTTTTACCTTTTAGCTATTGCAAATAATGTTACTATGAACAACAGATTAGTGCTTTGGGTATATACTGACAACTGACTGCCTTTCTTTCATTTCTTTTGGGTGTATGCTTATGAGTGGAATTGCTGGATTATATGATAATTGTGTGTTTACTTTTTTAAGGAACTGCCAAACTTTTCCCATTCTCTGCCTTGTAATTGGGGCATTATGGTTAGATTGAAATCTGTCATCTTACTATTTGTTATCTATTTGTTTCCATTTTCCAATTCTGCTTCTTTTGGATTTTTTTAATGATCCCATGTTATCTCTCTTTCTCTCCCTCTCCCTCCTCACTCCTCTCCCTTCATCTCTATGTCTCTTAGCTTTGTAAGTACTCTAAAGAAGAGTACTTGAAAAATACTCATTCAATTATCAGTTTCTTCACTTTGTGTCCTTGACGCATTCATTACTTTTCTGTTCTTAGGAAAATGACTTAAGCTCTCCTCAACTCTAAAGAACTAGAACTTCCTGCATTATACTACCTTGCTCTATTGTCTCTACATTTTGGTCATCTCTATATGAAAGATGAAATAAGGCAGTGTCACTTTGTTAGACCTCAGCTGGGAGTGTGGGTGTAGATTTTTTATAGTTCTGCTCATGTTTGCAAATGACATTAAGAGAGCCACAAATATGGATTTTGGGGGTTACAAAAAAATTTTAGTGAGTAGGTGAATTTACAGAATCAGAATTTGTGAAAAATGAAGATCAGCTATATGTATATTGAATGCTACATAGGGTGATTATATGGATTAAGTCAATTAATACAATTTAAGTGCTTCCAACAGTACCTTGCACAGAAACACTTGATATTTCAGAATTTTATTTGGTGGGCTAGTTTTCAGTAGTTTATATGTCCTGGTGAAAGTGAAGATAATGTTACTAGGTAACATTATATAGTATAGAATTGTGCACTGTCTTCATACAGTGAAATCCTGGTTTCCTAACTGCTTCTTTTTTTTCTTTCTCTTCCTTCTATTTCACTGAATACTTTTTAAGTGACAGGCACTGCTCTAAGGGCAGAGGGGATAATAATTAATTGGGAGTGGGGGTTGGTCTCTGAATCTGCATTTTATTTTCTTCAATATGATATTTCTTTGGAGCTGGCTACTGTATTTTTTAGACAGTTTTATTGAGATATGGTTTACATACCACAGAGTTCACCCATTTAAAGTCTATAATTCATTTTTTTCATATATTCACAGATGTGTGCAACCATCACTATAGTCAATTTTTGAACATTTTCGTCACCTCAGAAAGAAACCTGTACCCATTAGCTACCATTCCTTTATTCCCTGCTCTCACTAGTGCTGCTACATTTATGTACAAGTTTGTATGGACATGTTTTTATTTTATTGGGTATATACCTAGGAGTGGAATTGCTGGATAACATGGTAACTCTGTGTTTAATTATTTAAGGACTTACCAGACTATTTTCCAAAGTGGCTGCAACATTCTACATTCCCACCAGCTATGTTTGAGGAATCCAGTTTCTCCAAGTAATTGCTAACACTTGTCATCTCCATCTTTTTTTTAAGCCATCTTGGTGGGTGTGAAGTGGTGTTTCATGGTGGTTTTGATTTACATTTCTCTTGTGGCTAATGCGTACTGTTCATCTGTGTATTTGGAGAATAGTCTTTTCAGAGAATTTGCCTATTTTTAAATTGGGTTATCTTATTATTATTTGTTAGTTCTCACCTGAGGATATGTTTTATTGATTTTAGAGAGAGGGGAAGGGGGTGGGGGGAGAGAGAGAGAGAGAGGGTGAGAGGGAAAGAGAAAGAAAGAGATACATCCCACACGTGCCCTGACCAGAGATTGAACTCACAACCTAGTATGTGCCTTGACGGGGGATCTATTCCTGCAACCTTTTGGTGTTCAGGGAAAATGCTGCAACCAACTGAGCCACCTGGCCAGGACATGTCTTTTTATTATTGAATTGTAAGAGTTTTTAAAAACCTATATGTTATGAGTACAAGTTCCTTGTTAGATACATGATTTTCAAGTTTGTTTGTTTTTTTTCCATTCTGAGTTGGCTTTCCACTTTCTTCACAGTGTTCTTTTGTAACTGGCGGGCTGGGGTCCAGCTACTTGTCACCATGTATATGCATACATGAAGATTGGTGGGGAAGGAAATAGGTTTTTATAAACAGGGTTCTCAATTTGAAGGGGCTGGGAGCATTCCTGCTTTGAGCCAACCTTTCCTGCCAAACACTGAAAACTAGCCACCCCCAGGAAGATTAAAGTCCAAATCCATGTCCAGAAGTTTCCCTTTATTGTGTATATGTAGCCCAAGGTTGCTACTTGACTGTTCTCTCTCTCTACAGTTCCAGGCTCTCTCCCTCTGGTGCCATAGCTGCTATCACCTCGCAGCAGCTCGCGCTCTCTCTCTCTCTGTCTCTCTCCCCCTCTCAGGATCTGGGGTGGGCTGACGGACCACCCCAGAGGGTTATGCAGGGGAAGCTCCGGCTGGGAACTTTTCAGTTCAGAGCAGCCTCTCTGTGCTGCTTTCAGGGTGAGAGAGTGAAAGCCGTCCAGGCCCCATGTGCTGTGCTGCATTGGGTCACAAAGGCAGGTGCCCGGGGCAGCATACATCTGAGCATGGAACCCTGCCTTCAGGAGCTGGCTTCCAACCCTGCAAGGCCTAACCCCCAAGTGGTCCCAGAGTCTGCTGCTCCCATCCATGCAGTGCAAAAGCAAGAACCCAAGAAGCCAAAAGGGCTAGTTGCCAAGTGTTCCAAGAGACCAAGAGTGAGCATCTTCCCACCTTCTGTTTAAAAGTCCTCTCCCAGAATCCCATATGCTCTGGAAGCCAGTGTGTGTCTACCTCTTTATCCAGTAAGAGCTGTTGTCAGCCATGTTTACCATTGCCCTTTTTTCAGCTGCCATGTTGCATAAGGGGGCAAAGTCTTGAACCACCATGGTCTGTATAAGGCTTCCTTCTGCAGAGTCTCAAGCTGTCTGACTGCTTCTGGCAATCTCCATGGCCGCTCCCTTCACCAGGAGAGCAAGCCACTTTTAATTATGAATTCCGCCTAAGGGTTTTCTCCCTGCCTCCTGCCTTTTCCAGCAATTTGGCCTGACACTCTGTTACATTTTGATGCATAAAAGTTCTTAATTTTAATGATGAAGTCTATTGTTATTGTTGCTTGTGCTTTCGGTATCATAAATAAGAATATATTGCTAAATTTATGCCTGTGTTTTTGTCATAGAGTTTTACAGTCTAAGCTCTTAATTTAGGCATATGATCCCTTATAAATAAACTTTTATACATGGTGTGAGGTTAGGGGCCAACTTTACTTTTTTTTTTTTTTTTTGCATGTGCTTCTCCAGTTGTCACAGAACCATTTGTTGAAAACTGTTACTTCCTCATTGAAAGGTCTTGACTCCCTTGTCAAAAGTCAGTTGACTGTAGCTGTATGGGTTTATTTGACGTGGACGCTGGCCCACAGTGTCCGCTGGCCCACAGTGTCCGCAGTGTTATGGATGAGATACGAGACAAATTCACACGGACTACCGAGTCCTGTGGAGGAGAAGGGACGGCCCAGCTGCTCTCCTCTTCAGAGAGCGTGCCGACCCTTGCCTTGACAGGCTTTTATTGGGTTTCAGTTTGCACAGGAATACAGGTAAAGTTCATTAATCATTGTCAGGCAGTAAGGATCAAACAATAGATAGCATACAAAGAACTACAAGGGCCTATTCTGAGTCAGGGTCTGTTAACTAAAGGGCTACAAATCCTGCTTGGACCCTTATCATTTAATTGAGAGCATTCTTGGCAAAGCAGGTTTCCCAGGATTTTACATATTCTTTCTGAGGCCTGATCACCCAGGGAACCCACCCTTTCCAGCACAGGGCTGCACCCACCACCAGCATTGTTTCAGGCTTAAGTCAGGCAGGGGAAGTAATGCAGCCAAGAGATTAGGAGACTTCTGGCAGACAGAATGAGGACTCAGCCTATGTCAAAGCTTGAGGGTCCATCACCCCCTTTTGCTATAGCCCCTCAAGTCCTTCCCTGGGGCCTCCCCGTGATCATGCCTGTCTTAGGTCATTCCCCCCTTGAGGAATCTTACCCATCATTGGCTAACCAATCAAGCATTGGGGGCCAGTTATGGATGAAGTAAAAGGAGCAGAAGCAGATCTCCTGCCAAGGAGATAAGCTTTGTCTCCTTAGTGGCTTATGGTCTGAAGGTCACTGACTCAGCCTTAGCAGTGGCTGAGTTACAGCTTCTGAAACCAGGCAGGGCGGTTCCCAACATTTATTTCTGTTTTTTTAGTTCTCTTCCTTTAATTCATATGTTATTTTTTGTACCAGTGCCACACTGTTTTGAGTACTGTTGCTTTGTAGTTTTATTTATTTTTATGATTATATTTTATTGATTTTGCAATAACAGTTGTCCTGATTTTCCCCCTTTGCCCCCTTCCACCCCAAACCCTCACACACTCAGGAAATAGCCCATCATTGTTCATGTCCATTGGTCATGTGTATAAGTTCTTTGTCTACTCCATTTTCTATACTGTATTTTACAGTCCCGTGGCTATTCTGTAACTACCTATTTGTACTTAATACCCTCACCTCTTCACCCATTTGTCCACACCCCCTTCCCATCTGGCAGCCATCAAAATGCTCTTGTTATCCATGATTCTATCTCTTTTTGCTCACTTAGTTTGTTTCTTTAGATTCAATTGTTGATTAGTAATTTTTGCCATTTTATTGTTCATAGCTTTGGTCTTCTTTTTTTAAATAAGTCCCTTTAACATTTCATATAATAATGGTTTGGTGATGATGAACTCCTTTAGCTTTTTCTTGTCTGGGAAGCTCTTTATCTGCCCTTTGATTCTAAATGATAGCTTTTGCTGGGTAGAGCAATCTTGGCTGTAGGTCCTGCTTTTCATGACTTTGAATATTTCTTACCAATCCCTTCTAGCCTGAAAGTTTCCTTTAGAGAAGTCAGCTGACAATCCTGTGGCATTTCCCCTGTAGGTAACTAACTGCTTTTCTCTTGCTGCTTTTGATTCTCTCTTTATCTTTAACCTTTGGCATTTTAACTATGATGTGTCTTGGAGTGGGCCTCTTTGCATCCATATTGTTTGGGACAAACAAGTCTGTGCTTCCTGGACTTGCATGTCTATTTCCTTCACCAAATTAGGGAAGTTTTCTTTCATTATTTTTTCAAATTTTCAATTTCTTGCTCTTTCTCTTCTCTTTCTGGCACCCCTATGATAGGAACGTTGGAATGCTTGAAGTTATCTCAGAGACTGCTTATACTATCCTCATTTTTTTGGATTCTTTTTTACAGTTGTTGTTCTACTTGGTTGTATTTTGCTTTCTTATATTCCAAATCATTGATTTCGTTCTCATCTTCATGCATTCTACTGTTATTTCCCTATAAATTGTTCTTATTTCAATTAGTGAATCCTTTGTTTCTCCTTGGATCTTTTTAATGCTATTGAGGTCCTCACTAAGTTCCTTGAGCATCCTTATAAACCAAGTTTTGAGCTCTTCATCTGATAGATTGCTTATCTCCATTTCGTTTAACTCTGTTTCTGGAGTTTTGATCTATTCTTCATTTGGACTATGTTCCTTTGTCTTCTCATTTTGGCAGCCTCCCTGTGTTTGTTTCTGTGTATTAGGTAGAGCTGCTTTGACTCCATGTCTTTGTAGTGTGGCCTAATGTAGTAGGTGTTCTGTAGGGTCCAGTGGCACAGCCTCCCTATCACCCAAACTGGGTACTCAAGGTGTGCTGTTTGTGTGGGCTGAGTACACCTCTCTCTTGTAGTTGAGACTTGGTTGCTGTTAGCAGATCAATGGGAGGGATTTACCCAGGACTGTCAGCCGCAAGAATTGTCTGTGACCACTTACCACCAACCTCTGCCTTCTCTGTAGAATCAGCTGTGCAGGAGCAGGGTAATGGTGCTCCAACTGTGGTCTGTAGCTGGCCCTGGGATTTCCTGGGTGATGCAGGCCAAGGTAAGCCCCCACCTGTGTTTTGCTCCCTGAGCTATAAAACAATCTGAGATGACTGCTGCTTGTGATGGGCTTGGAGATTTCCAGGCAAAGCCAAGCTGTGATTCTAGGCTGGCTGCTGCTAGTGCTAGGTCTGGGACTCAACTGAGGCCAGCTGTTGCTTGTTTGAGAGGATTTAGGAAGTTGTGAAGTGTGAGCCAAGAGCAGTCATTCATAATGAAAAAGCAGCTTGGGTGGGTCCGTAAATTGGGTAGAACATTGTCTCGGGATATCCAAGGTGGTTCACATAGTGTTAGCCAAGTTGATGGAGTCTCAGATATGGTACCAACTTGCCAGCTCTGTGGGTGGAGGGTTTAGAAAAGGGATTATGGCCTCTGCTTGCCTTGATGCTGGACACTTCATTTTCTCCCTGTGTATGCCACTGGTGCCTTTGAAACTGCTGCTCCGGTTCTGGAGCTCAGAGGGAGTGAGTCTGAGTGGGTGAGTCTGTGTGTGGGTTCTTTAAGAGGAACTGCTTGGTGTCCCAGAAGTTTCTTCTACCAACTCAAATCTCCAGTGGTTTTTGCAGCTAGAGGTTGTGGGGACTTACCTTCCTGGCACTGGAACTCTGGGCTGGGGGGCCTGGTGTGGGGCTGGGACTCCTCGTTCCCGAGATAGCCCTCCTGAATTTTTATCCACGTGGGTGTGAACCATCCTGTTTCATTTTTATGCCCCTTCTACCAGTCTGGATGGATATGGTTTCTTTAATTCTGTAGTTTTCAAACTTCCCATCAACTCGATTTCTGATGTTCCTGAATGATGATTGTTTTATATTTTAGTTGTAATTTTGATACAGTTGTACAAAGAGGCAACTCATGTCTGCCTATGCTGCCATTTTGACTGGAAGTCCAACTGTAGTACATTTTGAAATTGGGAAGAATAAGTTTTTCTGTTTAGTTGTCATTTTCAGGATTATTTTGATGATTCTGCTTCCCTCACAGTTCCATTGTTTATTTATTTTATTCATTCATTTTTATTGAATTTATTGGGGTGATACTGGTCAACAAAATCATACAGGTTTTAGGTGCACAACTCTACAACAACATGTCATCTATACACTACATTATGTATCCACCACCCAAAGTCTCCTTCTGTCACTGTGTATCCCCCCATACCCTGTTCTGCCTCCTACTACCCCAACTTTTCTCACCGATCAACACACTGTTGTCTGTGTCCATGAGTTGTTTTCTCAGATTTTTTCTTTTTGGTTTGTACCTCTGTTCTCCCAGATCCTGATCCCATACCCCTCAACTGACAGTTGTCAGCCTGCTCTTTCTGAATCTGTCTCTGTTTTGCTGGTTAGTTCATTTTGTTCATTAGATTCCACTCAGAGTGGAATCATCTGCTACTTTTCTTTTTCTGACTGATTTATTTCACTTAGTGTAATATTCTCTAGGTCCATCCATGCTGACAGAAAGGATAAGATATCCTTCTCTCTCTCTCTGTCTCTCTGTCTCTCTGTCTCTCTCTCTCTCGCTGAGTAATATTCCATTGTGTAAAATATGCCACAAGTTTTTTTTATCTGCTCATCTACTGGTGGACAGTTGTGCTGCTTCCAAGTATTGGCTGTTGTAAATAGTGCTGCCGTGAACATAGGGGTGCATATGTTCTTTCGAACCAGTGTTTGGGTTTCTTTGGATGCATACCTAGAAGAGGAATTGCTCAGTTACTGGGCAGTTTCATTTTTAATTTTTTGAGATATCTCTGTGCTGCTTTCCACAGTGGCTGCACCATTCCTTATTCTCATCAGCAGTGCACAAAGGTTCCCTTTTCTCCATGTCCTCGCCAACACTTGTTCGTTGATTTATTGATGATAGCCATTCCGACAGGTGCCAGGTGATATCTCATTGTAGTTTTATTTTGCATTTCTCAGATAATTAGTGGTGTTGAGCATCTTTTCATATGTCTATTGACCATCTGTATATCCTCTTTGGAGAAGTAGCTGTTCAGGTCCTTTGCCCATTTTTTAATTGGGTTGTTTGTTTTTTTGGTATTGAGTTTTATTACTTTCTTATAAATTTGAGGTATTAACCCCTTATTAAATGTATGAACAAGTATGTTCTTCCATTCAGTGGGGTGGTTATCTTGTGATTTTGTTGATAGTTTCCTTTGCTGTGCCAAACCTTTTTAGTTTGATGTAGTCCCGTTGGTTTATTTTTTTTCTTTTGTTTCCCCTACCTGAGGAGATATATCAGAAAAAATAATGTTACAAAAAATATCTGAGATTTTATTGCCTGTGTTTTCTTCTACAATTTTTATGGTTTTGAGTCTTACACCGAAGTGTTTAATCTATTTTGAGTTTTATTGTTTTTTAATGATTCTTTATTATTTTTTAGCATTTTTATTAATATTTGAATATAGTTGTCTCCATTTTCCCACCACCATTTTCCCCTGCTGCACCCACCCCCACCCTCAATCCTACTGCCCTTTGGCTTTATCCATGGGTCCTTTATACATGTTCTTTGCTGACTCTTTTCCTTCTTTCTTTCCCCCATTATTTCCCTTCTGCCCCCCATGGATTTTATTCTTATATATTGTATAAGAAGGTGATCTAGTTCCATTTTTTGCATGTATTTCCAATTTTCCCAACACCATTTGACTACACTATCTTACCCTACTGTATATTTGTGCCTCCTTTGTCAAATATTAGTTGACTTTAAAGGTGTAGGTTTATTTCTGGGCACTCTGTTCTGTTCCATTTATCTATACGTCTGTTTTTATGCCAGTACAATGTCATTTTGATTACCATGGCCTTGTAGTATAGTTTGATATCAGGTAGTATGATTCCTCCAACTTTGTTCTTTCTCAATATTGCTTGGCTCTTCAGGGTCTTTTTGGAATATTTGTTCTAGGTCTGTGAAATATGCCATTGGTATTTTCGTGGGAGTTGCATTGAGTCTATAGATTGCTTTGGGTAGAATGGTCATTTTAATGATGTTAATTCTTTCTGTCCATGAATATGGTATATGCTTCCACTGATGTATCTTCAGTTTCTTCAGTGTCTCATAATTTTCCAAGTACAGGTTTTTGCATCTTTGTTTAAATTTATTCCTAGATAGTTCATTCTTTTTCACGCAGTTGTGAATAGGGTTATTTTGTTGGTTTCCCTTTCTGATAGTTCATTATTGGTGTATCAAAATCCAACTGAATTATAGATATTTATTTTGTATCCTGATTCTTTACTGAATTCATTAATCAGTTCTAGTAGTTTCTTGGTGGAATCTTTTTTAAAATATATTTTATTGATTATGCTATTACAACTGTCCCATTTCTCCCCTTTATTCCCCTCTGCCCCACATGCCCCCTTCCATCCACATTTCCCCCCTTTAGTTCATGTCCATGGGTCATACATTTAAGTTCTTTGGCTTCTACATTTCCTATACTATTCTTAACCCCCCCTATCTATTTTCTACCTACCAATTATGCTACTTATTCTATGTATCTTTTCCCTCTCTCTCCCCCTCCTATTCCCCTGTTGATAACCATGTGATCTCCATTTCTATGGTACTGTTCCTGTTCTAGTGTTTGCTTAGTTTGCTTTTGTTTTTGTTTTAGGTGTGGTTGTTAATAACTGTGAGTTTGCTGTCATTTTACTGTTCATATTTTTTCTTCTTTTTCTTAGATAAATCCCTTTAATATTTCATATAATAGGGGCTTGGTGATGAAGAACTCCTTTAAGTTGGCCTTATCTAGGAAGCACTTTATCTGCCCTTCCGTTCTAAATGATAGCTTTGCTGGATAGAGTAATCTTGGATGTAGTTCCTTGCTTTTCATGAGTTGGAATACTTTTTTCCAGGCAAATCAGCTGACAGTCTGATGGGAACTCCTTTGTAGGTAACTGCCTTCTTTTCTCTTGCTGCTTGTAAGATTCTCTCCTTATTTTTAATCTTGGGTAATGTAATTCTGATGTGCCTTGGTGTGTTCCTCCTTGGGTCCAGCTTCTTTGGTACTCTCTTAGCTTCCTGGACTTCCTGGAAGTCTATTTCCTTTGCCAGATTGGGGAAGTTCTCCTTCATTATTTTTTCAAATAAGTTTTCAATTTGTTGCTCTTTCTCCTCACCTTCTGATACCCCTATAATCCAGATGTTGGAACATTTAAAGATGTCCTTAGGTTCCTAAGGCTCTCCTCATTTTGTTGAATTCTTGTTTCTTCATTCTTTTCTGGTTGAATGTTTCTTTCTCCTTCTGTTCCACACTGTTGATTTGAGTCCTAGTTTCCTTCCCATCACTATTGGTTCCCTGTACATTTTCCTTTATTTCATTTAGCACATCCTTCACTTTTTCATCTAATTTCCAACCAAATTTAACACATTCTATGAGTATCCTGATTACCAGTGTTTTGAACTGTGTATCTAATAGGTTGGCTTTCTCTTCGTTGCTTATTTGTATTTTTTCTGCAACTTTGATCTGTACTTTCATTTGGGCCTTTTTTTGGGGGGGTCTCAGAGTGCTGGCTACGTATTAGGGGCGGAGCCTTAGGTATTCACCAGGGCAGGGCAACCCAGTCACTGGGTTGTGACGCTGTGCTGTACGTGGAGGAGGGGTCAGAGGGCATACAAGGCTGCTCTAACCTGTAACTGGTTTCATAGATATGTTAAATTGCTGTGGCCATGCTTTGAGCCAGGGGAATGGAAGTGACTTCCACCCAAGATGTAACTGGGAGACAACTCCCCCTGGTTAGGCCTGTGTAAAAGCTTAGAGATGACTGGCTCCATGCCATGGGGCTATGCCTGCCCAGACATACCAGGGCAGCCCAGAAAAGCTGAGAAATGCAGGAGTGCTGGCAAGTGTAGCTAATTGTAGGAGGAGTCCGAAATGGGGCTGCAGAGGAGGATTGGCTTGGGATTTAAACCCAGACACGGCAGCCATTGGGGTGAGAACCACTTTGACCAGAGTGGGGACCCCTGCAGCCATGTGAGGGAGAATCACCATGTGGCTTTGGCATAGTGGTGATCCCCCTCCTCCTGCCCTGCAGCTTTGGCAGAGAGAGGACCATGGGCTATGGAAGTGCAGAAAGAACCACGCGGTCTTGGCGGAGTGGAGACCCCCTCGCAGCTTTGCCAAGGAGAACCACGAGGTTTTTCCAGAGTGCAGGCCCCCGCAGCTTTGGTGGAGGGGAGAACCACGTGGCTTTGGCCAGTGTGGAGGCCCCCACACCTTTGCGGAGAACCATGTGGCTTGATCCTGGCCTAAGACACAGCTGATAGTGTTGGGAGCCTGAATCTACTTCTTTTCCTGAGATACAGTACCCCAAATTAGAGCAGAGGGAGAAAGAAGGATTGGGTACCTCTGTGGATATCCTAAAGGACTTTGGTATTTTAATGAAGACATTAGGTCACTACATTAAGTCTGTATAGCTTTAAGTAAACATTTTCTTTCCTTTTCACAAATCTCTGGCATTAAGAGACATCTTTCCTCTGGCAACGGACAATGCAAACCTAGCAGAGGTTCCTTTCAGTAGTAGTATATTGTACCCCGCTTGGCCCTGTGTTCTGTAACAGTTTTCAGCAACTCTAGTGGGATAATAATTGCCCCCCAATCTGTTCTGTGACAATTTCACTTCTTATACTTTTATTCACATTCTCTCTTGATTCTGTAGTATGGGTCTTATTAGAAATTTGTCCATTTCATCAAATAAAGACATCATTTATTTGTTGGTATATTATTGTAGTGTTTCTTTATAATCCTTTTTTTCCTCTAAGATTGGCAGTAATTTCCTCTCTTTTGTTTCTGATTCTAGTAATTTGAATCTTCTCTTTTTCTTGGTTATACTGACCAAAAGTTTGTCAGTCTTTTCAAAGAACCAGCTTTTGGTTTCATAAGTTTTTTTATTATTATTTTGTTGTTGTTATTTGTTTTATTAATTCCCATTCTAATGCTTATTGTTTCCTTCCTTCTCGTTGCTTTGGGTTTAGTTTGCTCTTATTTTTCTAGTGTCTTAAGGTGTAGATTTAAGGGAAATCTAAAACCAAGTTCTGTAGTTTGGAATCTCACTTAACAGTGGAAACTCTCATTCCAATGGAACCTTTTTCTAATGTTGTTAAACAAAAATACATTTACTTAGCTATTCGCAAACAGCAAATATGAGGTTTCTGCCTCATATTTGAGGAGCCAGAAAGCCTTATAATGTTGATTGGAACAGTAGGTAAGTGAAATTTCATTTTGGGGGTTTACTTCAAAACTTGTGGAGTGTTGTTTTTTTTAAATACAGACTATTTGTATATTTGTACCGTCTTTACTTTTTTAAGCGGCTTCTTTATCTTGATTCCTTGGCTTTTTCCCCTCACAAATAGGATATTTCCCACTGCCTATTTGGGATATATATAACCTCCCTTTTCCCATGAAGTGGAGGAGTGGATTTCCCCATTGGCAGAACTACTTTAACTGCCAGCCTTCCTGGTAGATGTCCTCCTTGTTCCTCTGGGGAACTGGTAGTCAGCCAACCAAAGTACTTCACTATCCTTCATACTCAAGTGCCCGTGTTCTCTGGGAACACCTATGTCAAGTTTCCTTGTCCATATGGAGCCCCAGAGGGTGAGAGAAGAGGGAAGAGTGCAGGGTTGACCCACCTTGCTGTTCCTGGTGCTGCTGCTTCTAATGGATTATCCAGAGACTCTCTCTTGAGCCCCCTCTCTGGGCCTCCCACTTCTTGGCAGCAGAACTCCTCTCTGCATGTTTTAGGCTGTGCTCCATCTTGTCAGATCTACTAGTTTTGCACATTTCAAGTCACAGAGGGTTCTGGTTTTCTAGCACACTGAGTAGTTGTGGGTATGTTTGTTTTTAGTCTTGTGGTGTTGGAGTAGAAAGGGAAGGCTGGTCACTTTATCATCTGGAAAACCCAAAAGATAATGAAAAAGTGACTTGAAATGAATTGGTTTTAGGTTTCGTAGTAGCTTTTCTTTTAGCTGCCCTTTGATTGATTAAAGATCTCTCCTTAACCCAGACTTACTAGCATTGTTTTTGGCAGGGCTCTTGAGTGAGTTCCTTTGTTGAGCATCAAGATTTTCTCCTAAGTAAAGAATTTCTGGGTTTACATAATTAATGTGTTGAATATATCTATAGTACTCCTGAACAAAATATGTTTAGTCTTCTTATTGGGGGTGATTGGAGCTTTTTTATTTTTTTAATTAGTACCCACCATGCCCTCTTTCCCATACTCTGCTTTCTCTGTAGTAGTAGTTCTCATGCAACTATATTCAACATTCTTTGAAGATGTATAATATGCCTAGTGCTGCATTAGGCACCAGGGAAGAGATTAGCAAGCCAGTGACCTCTTGTTTTTGTAAACAAAGTTTTATTGGAATAGAGCCATATCCATTCATGTTCATGTTATGACTGCTTGCAGTTTACAAAGGCAGATAAGCATTGTTGTAACTGAAATAATACAAGTTTAAAATATTTATTAACTAGCTTGCTGGGGAGGATAAAGAAAATATGTCTCAACTCAATTGAGTATAGTGTCTGTTTTGGTGTAGGAGAAAGGAAAATGTGGAGTTTGGAGTGTAGTTCTCCTGAGTATGGTGTCTGCTTGGTGCAGGAGAAAAGAAAATATGGAGTTTGGAGTGTAGTTCTTCTGAGTATGATGTCTGCTTTGGTGTAGGAGAAAGGAAAATGTGGAGTTTGGAGTGTAGAGGTTGGATGGAGAGTTAGCATCTTGCCTTCATAGTTGGTTTTTGTTTGGGGGTCATCAGGTTATCTTCTGTAGTCTCCCGCAAAATTGCCTCCTGCTTTCTTTACCACTTATTCAATTCACTGCCTTTTTTTTTTTACTTTAAATTTTATTTGTCAATTACACTTAACATCCAGTGTTATTTTGTATTAGTTTCAGGTACACAGGATAGTGGTTAGACAATATATACTTCCATTCGCTGCTTCTGATCGAGCCCTTTTTCCCTGATTCATAGCATGTTTGTGTAGAATACTGCTAGCTTCTTTCCTGTTCTGCTGTAAATCCCTTTTGATATCCTTTACTCCCAATTATAAATGTAAATTGAAGCCCAATTTCATTCCTGTCCCTCTCAAAGTAGCCACTGTCCTGACATTGGTATTTATCCCTTGCTTTTCTCTTTGCTTTCATTGCATGTGTATTCATCCCTGAAGAATACCTAATATTGTTTTTTCTGGGTTATAGTTTCTTAATGTGGTATCCTGTATATTTTTTTTTCCTGCATCTTGCTTTTTTGGCTCAGCAATATATTTGTGATTATCCTGCTCTATATCTTGGAATCTCGCTTGTGTCTGGCATTCCAGTATATAAACATACCAGAGGTTATTAATACATTCAGTAGGCTCTTTTTTGCTAATTAAGTTGACTGCTTATTTTAATTTTATTTTTTTGAAGATTTTATTTATTTACTATTAGAGGGGAAGCGAGAAAGGAGGGGAACATCAATGTGTGGTTACCTCTTGTGCACCCCCTACCGGGGACCTGGCATGCAACCCAGGCATGTGTCCTAGACTGGGAATCAATCCAGTGACTCTTCGGTTCATAGGATGGCACTCAGTCCACTGAGCCACACCAGCCAGGGCCTTATTTTTTATTTTTTAGCAGCTTTATTGAGGTATGTATCATAGAGTTCACCCATTTAAAGTATGAAATTCAGTCATTTTTAGTATATATACAGAGTTATACAACATTTACCATTATTTAATTTTAGAACATTTTTATTTTAGCACTCCCAAAAGAAATTTGTACCCATTTAGTCACTTCCTGTCTCCCTTTCCCTTTGCCCACTTTCAGATTGAAGCCAGTCTGTTTCCGTTTTTAGATTTGTCTTCTGGATTGTAAAAATGGTATCTTTTATGGTCTTTTGTGACTAGTTTTCACTTAGCAGGTATTTTTAAGGTCCATCCATGCATGATGCAGTATGTACATAATGGGTATTTATTTATCCTCACCTTTGGATATGTCCATTGATTTTGTTTTTAGAGATGAGAAGGGATAGGGGGTGGGGAGAGAAACATTGATGTGAGAGAGGAACATTGACTGGTTGTTTCATGTATGCCCCCTGACTGGGGATTGAATCAGCACCATAGGTATGCGCTCTGACTGGAAATCAAACCCACAACCTCTGGTCTGTGAGAAGGCGCTCTCCCCAGCTGGGCTACCTGGCCAGGGCCATGATGAGTTCTTAAACTCTTCACTTACTTTTTTTTTTTTTTGGCTGTTACAAATGATGCTTTATATATATGGGGGAACTCGTACTTTTTTAAATGACTTCTACTATTTGTAACAGTAAAAGTGTGATCTCATATTCTTACCATTTCCTGAAGCTCTGGAAGAAAAAGACAAAGGTAATGTTCACTACAAAAATATAGCAGTGCCTCTAGGAGTAAGTAAGGCACAGTCCTCACCTTTTGAAGAACTCAGTGTGGTTGGATTAGAATGACAAATTAATTATAAAACCATGGAAAAGTTTTAAGAGAATAAACAATTCTGAGGAAATGCAGAAGAAAGAGCAGTTAGTTTTTGAGATGATGTGTACAAAGTATTATAAGATGACATTTGACCTCAGTCTAGACCCTGGAAAATAAATAGGATTTTAGGAAATGGAGTTTGGGAGGGAAGAAGAAGGAGAAACAGTGTGCAGAGGCACTGAGAGATGATAGAGCATTTTCCAGGAACTTAGAAGAGGTAAGGTGGGCCTGATCAGTGCTGTGGCAGGACAGGATACTAGTAAGGGTCTAGGCTCATTGGTGTGCACCTGCTGCAGGAATCATTGGAAAAATTAGGCAAGATTAAGACACAGCCACAGTTGTATTTTAGAAAGAAAACTGACAGCATAGATGGTGGACTGGAGATAGGAGAGTCTAGAGGTGGGGCAGTTCCATAAAAGACTATTCCAATCTTTCAGGTAAGAGATGATACTCTAATGTTGGTAATGGTAGTGGGAATAAGGAGAAGTGGAGATGCACTTTTCAGATTAAATTGATAGGATTTATTGATAATGGAGGGGGAGGGAAAAGAGTTCTAAGATGATACCCCTGGTTTTTCACTTGGACATCTGAATGAGTTGAGAGTTTGATAAATATCTCCCATGTAAATAGGCTTAATTTGTTGCATTGGAAGTTATTGCTTTCTGTAGATGAAATATGTTTCAGTTTGCTCTAAAGGAGTAAAATAACTTTTTATCTTACGATCCAATCCAGAAATGAAATAGTTTCATACTGAGCCTAGAATGTGTTAATTTAGACTTGAACAATCAAACTATTATTAATTATCTCTTCCTCAGCCAAAAGAATGCAATGGTGTAAAGATTCCTGTTGATGCCAGCAAACCTAATCCAAATGATGTGGAGTTTGATAATCTATATTTGGATATGAATGGAATCATCCATCCCTGTACTCATCCTGAAGACAAGTATGTAACCCATTTTTGTCATCAGTATCACAAGTTAAGGAGGAGTACTATGTTACATTGTTTGCTTGTTATTATAGACCAGCACCAAAAAATGAAGATGAAATGATGGTTGCAATTTTTGAGTACATTGACAGACTTTTCAATATTGTAAGACCAAGACGACTTCTCTACATGGCAATAGATGGAGTGGTGAGTAGTAAAATAATTAACTTAGAATCCTTTGTTTTTTGTTTTTGCTGGGTTTCTGGTGTTTACAGTGCAAGTCAGCTAAATAATGAAAAAATATTGATTCTGGTCAATTTGAGAGAGCCTTCAGTCCTTCAAACATTTCTCTGTGCCTCTTTTGTGCCAGGTACTGTGACATGTTAGAGATATTGATGACTGTCTTTGTTTTTGAAGGGCTTACCACTAAAGGGACAGAATCATAAGTAAATGAGTGCAGTTAGTTACCAATTAATGGGCTTCGTGGGCACTAAGTAAGACAAGCAGGGTATGGAGCAGGGGTTTCAAAGTCATTTTCACCAGGGGCCACATCAGCCTCATGGTTGCCTTCAAAGGGCCCAATGTAATTTTAGGACTGTATAAATGTAACTAATCATTAACTAGGGACAAGGAGCTCTGTGCTGCTTCAGGGTAGAAACAAAATACCAGGCCAGGTAAATCAAGGTGGAGGGCAGGATTTGGCCTGCTGGCCTTGTGTTTGCCACCTGTGGTATAGAGGGAAGAGGATGTCAGTGCTATTCAGAAACTTAGGAGATAGAGAGGAGGTGACTTCTGTTCCATTTCTCAAAGGCTAAGAAATAATTGGAGGTTTGTGGGCAATGGAGGGGAATAGTTGGGACAGACATGGGGAAGAGGGACCTTCCAAATTACTCAGATATGCCATGCCTTTGATCACACTGACACATTTTGATGACTACAGGTGTTTTAGACTGGAATGGGAAGCAGAACAATGGCTGGAGAACCCATTGCCTGCCACACTCAGGAGTTTTGATTTTATCGTATAGGCAGTGGGTAGTCATCAAAATGACTTAAGAGAGGAGTAACTTACTGACCTATGTTAATAATACCAAGTCACTTAGGTTATAAATAACCAGCAAACTACATTATCAGGGTTCAAGGAAAATTAAGGTAAATCATCACCCTAAATTTATTTAGCCGTACACAAATAGATTTTCTTTCTTTTAGATTTAGTAATCCTACTGGGTAATAGAATGATTTCATAAATCTAGAAAGCTTTGGGTCCAAGAAGATTTTTTTCTGTGAGATTCTATTTACTCAGTGAAAAATCTTGGCTCTTAATAACTTAAGGTGTAGTTTAAGTGGAGTAAAGAATAAAGGGAACAGGAATGTGTCTTATTTGGAGCATATTTCAATTCACATTTAGCTAAATTTCTTGTAGAGAGTCTTTAACGTTACTGTGCTAGATCAAGTATAAAACATGTGCCTATTTTTATGTGTGTGTATATATATATGTATATGTCCGTAAGACATTTTTTATTAAGATAGAAATGTAGATCATAGAACTTGGTACTTGAAGGAGATTAGGCAGGCGATCTCATTTTACAGGAATGGGAATTATCTAAAGAGAATATAAAATAACTTACAGGTATGGACAGGATAATTCAGAGTCCCTTACAACCCCAGAACTCAATTCAAAAATTTCAAAACCTTATAGTCCAGGTCACTTCATTCAGTCTTATTTGGTGATTTGAATTGTATTTGGTCAGACTGATTTAAAAGTACTTTTAGTTAAAACCTTGTTCCCTTTTTAACTGCTGTACCTTACTGTGGTGCAGTAGTAATTATAAACCTCACTGTGGAATATACAAAGTAGGAATGCCATGAGGTCTTATAGATCAAGAAATAGTTTTCTTTTGTTTTTTCTGGGGCATTGTGAATCCCACTGGAGACCATCCTTCTTTTTAGACTTGGACATAGAGAAGGTCTCTCTGATTCTGGTTTTGTAGAAATTAATCAGAAAAGACCCTGCTGGCTGGGTCTTTAGTAAAATGGGATTTCCTTGTTGGGAAACCATAACCCAGTGGAACTGATGTTAGGTTGTGAGCCCTGCAGTATTAAGTGCTATGGCTTCACCGGATGTTTGTCCATCTGACTGAGCTCAGCTTTTAGGTATTTGGTCCAAATTTAAGTTCTTAGGGTCTATTGTCTATTATGAAAAGATTGTTAGAGATATTACTTAACCTTTTCCATCTTAGTGTACTATTTTTATAAGAACAACTGATTCAAAATGTATAGGTTTAATTGTAAGTATTTTGAATAGTATTATTTGAATATGAAATACATGTTTTTTAGGCACCGCGTGCTAAAATGAATCAGCAGCGTTCTCGGAGGTTCAGAGCATCAAAAGAAGGAGTGGAAGCAGCAGTAGAGAAGCAGCGAGTCAGGGAAGAAATACTGGCAAAAGGTAAAGAATATGCTTCTTGAAGCTGGACTTTTTACAAGATGTATGGAGAAGGGGATAAGGTGGTAGCTTTTTCTTATGAATAGGCAAAGTTTTAATTTAATTAGGATTCTGGAATATCCAAGGAAATTTTATGTTTACTGTTGAAGAAAAGTAGTTCATTGAACCCTTCACTCCAGTTAATAAGCTTATTCATTTATACACTCTATAGTCAAAGGGAAACTTGGAAATAAAAGGAGGGAATTCTGGTAGGGAGAGCACATTGTCAGTGCCTTTCAGGTCAGCTCTTAAGCTCACATTTATGCATCTATAAAATAGAAATACATTAAGAGTGCTTCTTGTTTCTGTGGGGCTGTTGGAAAGCTGCATTTCTGTAAACATTTTTCGCAGATCAACCTTGGTGGCTTGTTTATTGCTTCCCCTAACAACTCAGCTCTATATGAAGAAGCCTGGGATGACGTGATCCATATATACAGGCTTTCACTTTCAATATAGGTTGATGCCAGTAGGTACTGAGGCAATGAGGTACCCAGCGTTTTCCCATGAGGGGATGTAGAATGGAGTGTGGTCATCTTTGTAGTTCTCCAAAGCCTTGACATTTCTGATGGGTTTAGAGGTAGGAATAGACTGTCAGCAAAGGGGAAGGCCAGGAGTCCTCATGCCCACTGGGGCTGGTTCTCTTCCAAGACATCTGTGTGTGAAACGGGGCAGGGTTGTTGCAGGGTGATTTATTTGGTATTTTACTACATACGGCAATATAGTGTGATAGACAAGGAAATCCATAATTTATTGGGTAGAGATATTGCACTTGGCAGTTGAAAAGAAAGATACCATAGTTCAGGCCTGCGATTATAATAAATTTTTATGTTATTTTAATTTGCCCGAAGTATGCAAGTATATGGTCATTTAGCTGCAGCTTGTACTTAACACTCTAAAACCTGCTTCTATTTATAACAGGTTTTCTTTGATTTTAAAGATGTCTTCTTTCTTGAAAATGTTATAAAATATATTTGCGTCTTGAGAAGCTAATCAGTGATAGAGAGGAAAAGCACAATTTTAAAGGATTTTTATTGCCATTTAGTTGACAGTTTTGTTTCTTATATAAAGCTGTGATAAACTCAGCATTTTAATTTTGTTTTACTGGGGCACCTTTATCCTAAGAACTTATAAGAATTAAAACCCCTAACTCCATGTATGTCTATGTGTTCTGCTGCAGAGGGCATTGAAGCATTTTAATTTTTTTGTGTAATAATATAGTATCTTGTGTGTGCTGTATATTGTTTTGTTGTCATGTTAAAGCTTAAATTAAATTTGAGGGAAGGAATCTTATTTCCTCCCAAATGGGAGAACATTGTTCCTCAGGTGAGAATACTTCTCTAACTTTTTGTTTATTGTTCTGGCTTAATATTGCGTAATTCACTTTTTTATGGGGAGAACAAAACATTGCCTCTTTTTCTTTAGGTGGCTTTCTCCCTCCAGAAGAGATAAAAGAAAGATTTGATAGCAACTGTATTACACCAGTAAGTAGTCTCATACTTTTCTAACTCTTGCTAAATCTTAAGTCATAGGTTAATTTATTTCTTTGTTTCATTTTAGGGAACTGAGTTCATGGACAATCTTGCTAAATGTCTTCGCTATTACATAGCTGATCGTTTAAATAATGACCCTGGGTGGAAAAATTTGACAGTAAGTTTCACATTTTGGTACTTCAAAAAGATTAGGGTGATCATTTGAAGTTGTACTTTGGTATGATTGATATTATTTGTCCTTTCTTCCCCCCATAAAATGCTAGTTGACTGTTAGAGGAAGAAAAGTATCAAGAATTATTCTAAATGGGATGCCTTACATGATCCAGTTTTATAGACAGCAGAATTTTCTCTCAATGTCAATTTTGTCCTCTTATTATCACTGTGAAGCCATAAAATTGGACCTCGATTTTATTTTATTTTTTAAAAGATTTTGTTTATTTGTTTTTGAAGGGGAAGGGAGGAGAAAGGGAGGGAAATGTCAATGTGTGGTTGCCTTTCATGCACCCCTTACTGGGGATGGGACCTAGCCCACAATTCAGGCATTTGCCCTGACTGGGAATAGAATCAGCAACCCTTTGCTTCATAGCCTGGCACTCAATCCACTGTTTTGTTTTTGTTGTTGTTGTTTTTTGGTTCAGTTGTTGATAGTTTTGAGTTTGTTGTCATTTTACTGTTTACAGGTTTGATCTTCTTTTTCTTAGATAAGTCCCTTTAACATTTCATATAATAAGGGTTTGGTAATAATGAAATCCTTTAACTTGACCTTACCGGGGAAGCACTTTTATCTGCCTGCCCTTCCATTCCAAATGATAGCTTTGCTGGGTAGAGTAATCGTGGATGGAGGTCCTTGCCTTTTATGAGTTGGAATACTTCTTTCCAGCCACTTCTTGCCTGAAAGGTTTCTTTTGAGAAATCAGTTGGTAGTTTTATGGGAACTCATTTGTAGTTTAACTGTTTCCTTTTCTCTTGCTGCTTTTAAGATTCTCTCCTTATCTTTAATCTTGTGTAATTTAATTATGATGTGTCTTGGCTTGTTCCTCCTTGGGTCCAACTTCTTTTGGACTCTCTGAGCTTCCTGGACTTGCATGTCTATTCCCTTTTCCAGATTGGGGAAGTTCTCCTTCGTTATTTTTTCAGATACGTTTTCAGTTTCTTGCTGTTACTCTTCTCCTTCTGGCACCCTTATGATTCGGATGTTGGAACATTTAAAGTTGTCCCAAAGGTTCCTAAGCCTCTCCCCTTGTTTTTTGAATTCTTGTTCATTCTGTTGTGGTTGAATGTTTATTTCTTCCTTCTGTTCCAAATCTTTGATTTGAGTCCTGGTTTTCTTCCCTTCAGTATTTATTCCCTGTATATTTTTCTTTATCTCACTTTGTATAGCCTTCACTTCTTTCTTTATTTTGCATACATACTGAATCATTTCTTTGAGTATCCTGATTACCAGTGTTTTGAACTGTGCATCTGATAGGTTGGCTATCTCTCCATCACTTAATTCTATTTTTGGAGCTTTGATCTGTTGTTTTCTGTGGGCCGTATTTCTTTGGGCACACCTGCTACCTTGGAAGAGGTGGAGCTTTAGGTATTCACTATGGCAGGTCAACCCACTTCACTGTGTTGTGGTGCTGTCTTTGGAAGAGGGGTCAGAGAGGGAACAATGGTGCTTACTCTCAGCTGGCTTTCAGTCACTTCCTCTGCTACCTACAAGTGCATTGGGCCCTTCTGATGCTGATTCCCGGTTGGTCTGTGTACATTCTGGGACCCTGTTGGACCCTCCAGTGGACTCTGCTGTGAGACTGGGAGTTTCTCCTGCAGCCACTACCCCCACATGTTTTTACAGCCAGGGGATTTGAGACTTTATTTCCCTGAGCTGGATCCCGGGGTTGCACAGTCTGTCTCACTTTCCAATTGTTTTTCCCAGTTTATCTGCAGGCAGATGTGGAACTGCCTGATCCAACAGCAGCTGTTCATCCTTTCTGCCCCAGCTGTCTGTCTCTGCCCCTCCTACCAGTCTGGATGAATGTTTCTTCTTTAACTCCTTGGTTGTCTGAATTCTATACAGTTCGATTTTCTGGCAGTTTTGGTTGCTTTTTGTTTTTAAATTGGCTATTGTCTTTGTGTTGATTGTGCAAGGAAGCAAAGCGTATCTACATATGCCTCCATCTTGGCCAAAAGTCCTGAAAACAATTTTTAAATGAAAATTTATTAGAATCAAATTATAGCAAGATTAAATTTGTGGGTCTGCCTTTAAAGAATGGCTGTGTTCTCGTAAGTATTTAAGTAAATGTAAATGACCTTTTATGTAATTTTAGGTTTACAAGCTTTTTTCTTTATTAATTAGATATGGCAAATTGTATTTAATGGGTATCTTTTATTGATTACTCCTTGGTCTTACAATGGTTCAGTGCTACATTTTTGGAAAGTAGTGAGAGTAGTAGAAACTTGTGAACTGATCAGATATTCTAAAGGCTAAGGTTGACCCAGAGGTTACATTTTTGCTATTTCATGTAGTAAGTTAATCAGTGAAATAGTTTGGGTGTTTAATCACACATACACACACATCTTATTAAGAAAGATTTCCAATTAATAAGACTATTTTAATATAATAGTGTTATTTCAGTTTATTTTTAAGATAGTTCTGTTTTTTTTTGTGCCATAAAATTGTGAATGAGCTAAAAGTGTTAAAACTGGTTTTTTATAGGTTATTTTATCTGATGCTAGTGCTCCTGGTGAAGGAGAACATAAAATCATGGATTACATTAGAAGACAAAGAGGTAAAGCTCACTTGCAAATATTTGATTATATATTCTATTAGAAAGAAAGATAAGCCATTATGTATAAAATGTTTAGTAAAATGTAATATTCCTATGGTATAAAACATTTATAAATACATGTTTTCCCCTCTTTAGCCCAGCCTAACCATGACCCAAACACACATCATTGCTTATGTGGAGCAGATGGTAAGTTTCTTTTTTTGGGGGGGTTTGATTGTCTTTGCTTAAACCATAGCAACTCAGTGGGTTGGTGGATAGTAATGGATTACTCATGGTTGCCTGGAAATTCTAAAATGCCTTGCCTATTTTATCTTTGATTGGGCCTAGTTTTGAGTTGTTTAATTTGTGATTAATTTACTTGTGTTTAATCATTTTTTACATTAAAACCTTAATATTGCTGCACATACCTTTAAAATGAAAATTTCCAAAGTGTTGACTCCAAATGGGTAGTCTTAACTCCTAGGACCATGTATCTGGAGGACATCTTGTTGGCTGAGAACTACAAGGAATTATTTGGCTTTTTGGCTTTGCCATCTGTTTGTGTGCTCCTTTAGACTTTCCTTTGTGCTAGTGTCTTGTTTGTTTTTGTATGTCCTGTACCTTTCATTATGGTAAAGAACTTCTCAAAGTACTCACAGTTCTGTATTTTGTCCTTGATAGCGGATCTCATCATGCTCGGCCTTGCTACACACGAACCCAACTTTACCATTATTAGAGAAGAATTCAAACCAAACAAACCCAAACCATGTGGTCTTTGTAATCAGTTTGGACATGAGGTCAAGGACTGTGAAGGTTTGCCAAGAGAAAAGATGGGAAAGGTAAGAGTTTGAGGTGGTAGTCGCCTCATTTAAAATTTTTAATTTTTTTAAAATTCTACTTCTGTATTGTGATAAAACATACTATGCAGGAATTGGCAAAAAATAGGTTTATAGTTCGTATGGAAAAAGACTATATGGTTAAGATTATAATAATACAAGAATAAACTTCCATGTACTCACAACTGTAAACCTACTTTTGCCCATTCCTGTATATTTTTATTGTAAAAAAAAATACAGTATTAACCATTTTAAATGTACAACTTAATGTAAATAAGTATATTAAGGTTCTTTGTTTTTAAAATGGATACAGAAGACTATGGTTGATTAGATTTTTACCTGCTATTCCATTACTCCTCACAGATGTATCTTTTAAATCTCTTTTTTTTAAGTTTTTTCACTTCTTTTTTTTTCATTTACAGTTCACATTCAATATTTTATATTAGTTTCAGATGTACAGCATAGTAGTTAGGCAGTTGTACAATTTATGAACTGATCCCCCAGATAATTCTAGTACCCACTGGGCACCGTACATAGTTATTGCAATATCATTGACTATTCCCTATGCTGTACTTTCCATCCCCCTGACTATTCTGTAACTACCAATTTGTACTTTGTAATTTCTTACCTTTTTCACCCAGACCTCCAATCCCCACTTCTATCTGGCAACCCTGTTTGTTCTCTGTATCTGAGTCTGTTTCTGTTTTTTGTTTTTAATTAATTAATTTATTTTTAAAGATTTTGTTTATCTATTTTTAGAGAGGGGGAAAGGGAGGGAGAAAGAAGGGAAGAAACATCAATATGGGAGAGATACATAGATTAGTTGCCTCTTGCATGCCCACAACCAAAGCATGTGCCCTAACTGGGAATGTTTTAAATTGCAGGCTGGCACTCAGTCCGCTGAGCCACATCAGCTAGGGCTCTTTCTGTTTTGTTTGTTTATTTTGTTCTTTAGATTCCACATATAAGTGAATTCATATGGTATTTGTTTTTCTCTGACTTATTTCACTGAGCATAATACCCTCTAGGTCCATCCATGTTGTTGCAAATAGTAAGATTTCGTTCTTTTTTTTTTTTAATGTAGCACTTCTTTATGCATTTGTCTGTTGATAGACAGTTACGTTGCTTCCACATCTTAGCTATTGTAAACAATCTTGCAGTGAATACAGGGGTACATATATTCTTTTCAATCAGTGATTTGAATTTGGTCAGATAAATACTGAAAAGTGAAATGTTGGGTCATATGGTAGTTCTGTTTTTAATTTTTTGAGGAACCTCCATATTGCTTTCCACAGTGGCTGCACCAATTTTCAATTTCACAAACTGTGTGAGGGTTCCCTTTTCTGCATCCTCACCAACAGTTTTGTGGATTTACTGATGATAGCCATTCTGACATGTGAAGGTGATATGTCATTGTGGTTTTAATTTGCATTTCTCTGGCAATTAATGACATTTGAGCATCTTTTCATGTCTGCTGGCCATCTGTATGCCTTCATTGGAGAAGTGTCTATTCAAGTCCTTTGCCCATTATTTAATTGGATTGTTTTTGGTGTTGTCAAAGTGCTTTATAAATTTTAGATGTTAACCCCTTATGAGATGTATCAATATCATTGGCAGATATCTTCTCACATACAATAGGTTGCCTTTTTGTTTTGTTGATGGTTTCCTTTGCTATGCAAACACTTTTTAGTTTGGTGTAGTCTTATTCATTCATTTATTTATTTATTTTGTAACAATATATTTTATTGATTATGCTATTGTTACCTAAAGTAATTCGGAAAATAATGACTCTGGCGTGATTCAGGGTAACGGAGTGAGGCTTTATTACGCGCGCAGACCCAGAAGAGGCAGTCTGCAAATTCTGGGCCCTGAACCTTGACTGAGCAAGGCTGTTACAGCCCTCCGGACGCCCTATCCTACATGGCTGAAGCAGGAGGTACAGAAGCTGATGCAAAAATAACTCTAGCCTTGAGGTGTCCTTATCGGAAGCTGGGTGTACAGAAGCCAAAGCGGGAGTTAGCTGCTACATTCCCCCCTTTGATGCTAAACAGTGCTAGTGTCTGTTTTAGCATCAGCATAATAGTCTGCATATTCTTCTTCCTCGATTTGGGTGGATTGCAGTCTCTGGTAATGGTGTCTCTGGGGGGAGACGATTTTCACGGTGGCCTTGCTGGTTACCATGCTCTCGATCTGTTGGGTAAGGGTACGGAGTAAGCAAGGTCCTAGGGATACGACAAGGAAAAGGATGAGTAGGGGCCCTAAGACTGGGGCTAAAACTGAATACATGATAGATTGCCACCAAGGGGTGGATGCCCAAGGTTGGTCCTGGTTCTTAATCTCGTTCTGGATATCCTGGAGTTTGTGGATATTTTCTTCTACCAAAGCTGTGGGGGCCTGTACTTTGGTGAAACCGTGTGGAATCTCCTCCCTCTGGCAAAGTTTATAATCATATAAAGGACAATGGACGAAGATCTCATCTTCTTGTAACTACTTCTGGCTGGACATGGACATCGTCCTACCTACCCTTGGGTCAGGGGTGCCCTGAAAGGGAGGGGTGCAGCACAGAGGGAGTCCTTCCTGTAAGGGGAAGGACTTTACAGAATCCTGGTCAGTTGGCAGTCACCAGGAAGTCACAGGCTTGGTGTCCAAAGGCTGGCATTACTGGACAGTTGGCATTCTGGTCAGGTCATATTCTGGAAGAGATAGATTTGAAAAGAGAGTTGGAAACATAATTAAATCATAACCACTAAATGACCAAGGCAGGGTCTTAGGTAAAGAAATGGCTCATCTGGAGGAAGGTGTGCAAGGCATGTTACACCTATCCAAAACTCTGGTGGCCCAGTATACTTCACTGGGGCTGAGGGGACTATATTGGAATTTCCCTCCTTTCAGATATCTGGGCCCTTGCTGTCCAGGTCATCAAGACAGAAAAGGGCATATTAGTTCTGAAGTGAAGCCCACAGACTGCCCCAACCCTTCACCAACCCAACCACTTAGTTCAGCCAAACTGTTGAGCCTCATGGGGCGACGATGAAGATGGGCTTCTCAAGTGAGGCCTATATTGCAGCCAATCACCCAGGTAATGAGGTCATAGGCATGCACCCTACGAAAACATAAGAACACACAGGTTAATTCATACAACAATCCCCAAAACAGTCTCTGGCTGTGAGATGGTCTTTTGGGAAGACACTCAGTTGCAAGGTCCTTCCTGCAATGACATTTAACAATTGCAATTGGACAGGTCCTTCATGCCTGTAATTGCACATCCTTGGTGACATTACAAACCCAGTTTCAACTTTCAAATGAAAGGAAACTTCCAAGACAGCTGCGCCATTCTGATGTCTGATACTGAGCTTTGTGATTTTCCTTAAATCACAATTTTTCTCCTTAAAATCACCCTCATTGTTATTACAGGGACTACTTTGGGTCCTGCTATTAATTTTGACTGTTCATTTGCATAAACACACCAAGAGAAGCCTAGATCACTTATGATCTTTAAGTCTACTTTGCTGGAACTCACACAGGGAACCCTTAGATTGACTTCTCAGTCTGCCCCTCAGGGCACAGAAGCAGAGCCACACATCTGCCATCTGGCTTTGCCTGTACCAGTGGTTGCACTCAAATCCTTGAGCCTTCCATTGTGCCTACAGGTTCCTTTTTAGCCATCTTTCAGGAAAGCAACCTTCGTTCCTTCCCTGGAAAGACTGGCACAAACCACAAAACCAACCAAAGTACCAGGCTTTTTCTCGTGGGCTTTCGCTAGCTACGCAAGTCAATCCCAGTTCCTCAGGGCTTTCTGGTGACAACCAGAACCCATACATGCCTCCTTCAGGCGTGACATTCCAGTCAAAGTCTTGGTTAACAAAACCACTATTAACGACTAAAGACTAGTCTTATTGGTTTTATGCAAAGAAACCTTATGTCATCAATCACTCCATCAGAATGCCAAATTCTGGAGGGATCAGGTAGGGAGAAAAATACAAAATGTCAAGGAAAATCCTTTTCCTTCTAATATCACCAAAATTGCATCTCTATGCCTTATACATTCCATTACTAGCTAACACCACATAATTTCTTCCCAAAACTTTCACTTTTCCATTTATCTCTGCAGTTTCCCACAGACCTTCTGCAACGTTCACAAACCTTCTAATCTTCCTTTTCCTTGTTCACTTTCCTACAGATTATGAAGTTTCAACCTTCCCTGGAATCCTCAATTTCCTTTTCAGAGCAGGTACAGAGCAAAATCTGAAACAATACACAGGTAGAGGCATTCTCTTGCACCGATGTGTCCATTGGTGCCTCACAGAGGCATGCTCTTTCAGGCCTGGTCTCTTGGCAGAGACATGCTCTTTCACCTCAGACTGAAACACATTAGCCCCAAATGACCCTTCCTCGGTCCCAAGTGACAAGGGCATTCTCCCCAACCAGTTACAGGTGACCTTAAATTAGGTCTTACAGATACAGGATTCTGATCAGAAACAATACCCTACTGAAACCACATTCCCATAATGCCAGAAAAAGTGCAGTTGAGGTTTCCTTTCTTCCAGGTTTAAAACTTTCACATCCTTTATGCATATTCCTACACATTCAGATTTAACCATTATTCACTTTTAATCCTAGTTTCTTTCCCACATTGGGAAGGACTATACTTAAACTTAGTATGAGGCAGCAAAAAAAAAATCCCTAGCACCACTGGTACCTTCCACTAAAAGTCCCTAAATTTGCAGGCACATCTTGCAGTTTTCCTAAAGCTTACACCTTGCAAACACCTTATAAGTCAGATGATCACCCTTGGACCTCCATTAAAGACCTTCAGAACCAGAGCCATCTGTGTCCTTGTCCAGCTAGGAGGTTGGTTACAGCATGTGGCACATGGAGGCTAATCTCCTGTCCCAAGGTTATCTTATCTGCCTCCTGCAGGAGGATTACTGTGGCTGCTATCGCCCTCAAGCACGGGGGGCAATCCTGCGGCAAGGTTGTCTAGCTACCTGGACAGATAGGCTACAGGCTTCTTCCAAGGTCCTACAAGCTAGGTTAGAACTTCAAGGGCTATTTTCCCGTTCTCATGGGTAAAGGTCAAAGGGCCACAAGGGGTCTGGCAGTCCTAGAGCGGGGGCACAGCTAAGGTGTTCTTTTATGTCTTGGAAGGCTTTTCCTAGAGGCTTTGTTTCCGGGCCCATTGCATCTCACTGGAGACCTTCGCAATGTTAGTGGGCCTTCTGGCACCAGCTGGGACCCCTTGTAGAATAGCATCACGGTACTGGTCAAAGGCAGCCCTCCCCTGCTTGGTGTTATGATCCCAATCTGGCTGGGTCTCTGGGGCTGCCACCCTGCGTACTGCTGCAGGTCAAGGGTGCTTGCTGGGGCATGGGTCTCTAAATACTGATGAGCCTCCTGTGAGATCTTGTGCCTCCCCCCAGCACCGAACAGAGCGAGAAAGAGCGGGCGGAAGCTGCACCAGGTGGGCCAACAGGTCCGCACCACGGACTCCATCAAGTCTACCAGGGCCAGGGGCCCCTCTGAACATGAGGGCGTGTGGCGCCCCCAGCTGAGGAGGTCCGTGGTGGTGAACGGCCAGCAGCAGAAAACCACCGGTCCGGCTGGAGGGTCCCATATGGCGCTACCTGCCGGGGGGCGCTGAGTCTCTCTTAGGGGCATCTGCAGGGGTAGGTGGAGTCTCAGGCGAGACGCTATTGGTTACTGTGCCGGTGCGAGAGGCCCCCCTTTTTCCTCCGGTGTCTGGGGAGAGACTGATGGTGGCGGGTCCGGCCGTGCCGGCAGCACGGCGGATCTTTCCCACTTCCCCGTGCCTCTCGCGTCCCTCCACCCGCCCTTGCCCTCCCCACCACCCGGTGGGTGCTTGGGGCCGGGGTCGCTGGGGACCGCCCCTCCGGCTGTCCATCGGCTGCCGGGTGCATTTCCGCCCGGCAGTGCGCGGCAACCAGCTCCAGGAAGGGCTGGAAAGGCCGGTGCATCATCCTCTGGGTGCCCTGATAAATAGGATGTACTGGGATCTTTGCAATGAGAACCTGTGCTTGTGTTTTGGCGGCCGGGTAGCTGCAGCACATACGGGCGCCTTTCCTCTGCCCCCACGCGTGGTGTAGACAAAGGGTTTTAGGGTTTTCTCACTGGCCCCCCTAGCCTCTCCTCTTGCGAGGAACTTAAGTCTGTCTTAGCTAAGGCTGCCCGGTAGAGTCCGGGTTAGCTTCCCAGCCCTTATGTCGTTTGACAGACCGAGGAACCGCAGGTTAGGGCCCACTCATGCGCCATAGGCTGATGCCCGTGGAGCCACAAACACATTCACTCTTTCACACACACAATTTCGCAGAGTTTGTTACTTTTCCCTCCCCAAGAAAGGGTCTACTGGTCTGGGCCTCGTAGTTGCTCAGCCCAAATTCTCAGATTACTGTTTGAGGGGTGATCAGCCCTTCCCTGGTCTCGGGTCTGGTCCCCGAGGCACTTACCAATCTGGCGCCTTCCAGACAAGCCTCAGTCCGCTTTCCCCGCCTGCCCAGGTTGAAGGGCGGCTCGGAACCCCAGGCAGAGGCCAGCCGCAGCTTTCCAGGACCTGAAATCACCGTGGCACGTGCTTCTCTCCGGCCACTGGCTCTCCTGTCAGTCCCGGCTGCCTTCATCGGAGGCAAACAGCCTGCTCGCGTGAGTTGTTTCCTGGTCAGGGAACCAAAAGGTTACAGAAAATAATTTGGAAAATAATGACTCTGGCGCGATTCGGGGTAACGGAGTGAGGCTTTATTACGTGCATGGACCCAGAGGAGGCAGTCTCCAAATTCTGGGCCCCGAACCTTGACTGAGCAAGGCTTTTATAGCTCTCCAGATGCCCTATCCTACATGGCTGAAGCAGGAGGTACAGAAGCTGATGCAAAAATAACTCTAGCCTTGCGGTTTCCTTGAGGTGTTCTTATCGGAAGCTGGGTGTTCAGAAGCCAAAGTGGGAGTTAACTGCTACACTATTACAGTTGTCCCATTTTTCCCCCTTTATTCCCCTCCACCCTGCACACCCCCTCCCACCCACATCCCCACCCTGCTTTATTTCATGTCCATGGGTCATACGTATAAGTTCTTCGGCTTCTACATTTCCCACACTATTCTTAACCTCCCCCTGTCTGTTTTCTGCCTGCCATTTATGCTACTTATTCTCTCTATCTTTCCCCCTATCTCCCCCTCCCAGTCCCCTGCTGATAGCCCTCCGTGTGATCTCCATTTCTGTGATTCTGTTCCTATTCTAGTTTTTTGCTTAGTTTGTTTTTGTTTTTGTTTAGGTGTAGTTGTTAATAACTGTGAGTTTGTTGTCACTTTACTGTTCATATTTTTTATCTTATTTTTCTTAGATAAATCCCTTTAACATTTCATGTAATAAGGGCTTGGTGATGATGAACTCCTTTAAGTTGGCCTTATCTGAGAGGCACTTTATCTGCCCTTCCATTCTAAATGATAGCTTTGCTAGATAGAGTTATCTTGGATGTAGGGTCCTTGCCTTTCATGACTTGGAATACTTCTTTCCAGCCCCTTCTTGCCTGGAAGGTCTCTTTTGAGAAATCAGCTGACAGTATGATGGGAACTCCTTTGTAGGTAACTGTCTCATTTTCTCTTGCTGCTTCTAAGATTCTCTCCTTATCTTTTTAACCTTGGATAAAGTAATTATGATATGCCCTGGTGTATTCTCTTTGTGTCCAAATTCTTGGGACTCTCTGAGCTTCCTGGACTTCCTAGATGATTCAGACACCAGCCTGCGGTGTCTGTGTCATTATGGATAAAATGAGGCATTCACACAGACTACCGAGTCAGGTAGAGGAAAAGGGACAGCATGGCTTTTCTCTCATGGGGAACAAAAGCCATGGCCCTTGCTTTGATGACCTTTTATTGTCTTCCTGGGCACATTGAATGAAGGTTCTCATTTTCTATGCGCAGGTTTGCTTTAGGTGGTTACCTTTTACAGACAACAAAGGAGCCAATGCTGCTACTCACATCACAGAAGAAGGGTATTTGCAAATGAAAAAGGGAAAAGTGGTCCAACCGGTTACACTCATCCTAGGAAGGTTTAGAATGGATTTTAGGAAGTTGCAATAAGCCCTTGCCGTCTCAATTCAGGGTGAGGGAGTTTTTAGCAAAAGCAAGTCTCAAAGCGGCTATGCACATTGCAGGCCTGATTCCCCACATGAAAACCTATTCGTGGGTGTGGGTCCTGTGCATCTCTGAGTGGCAGCTGGACCCACGTCATCCAGAATGGTCTCCTACACTAGAAGTTTCTTTCCTTTGCCAGATTGGGAAAGTTTTCCTTCATTATTTGTTCAGATAAGCTTTCGATTTCTTGCTTTTCCTCTTCTCCTTCTGATACCCCTATGATTTGGACGTTGGAATGTTTAAAGATGTCCTGGAGGTTCCTAAGCCTCTCCTCATTTTTTTTAATTCTTGTTTTTTCATTCTGTTCCGGTTGGATGTTTCTTTCTTCCTTCTGCTCCAAATGGTTGATCTGAGTCCCAGTCTCTGTCCCGTCACTATTGGTTCCCTGTACATTTTCCTTTATTTCACTCAGCATAGCCTTCGTTTTTTCATCTAATTTGCGACCAAATTCAACCAGTTCTGTGAACTTCCTGATTACCAGTGTTTTGAACTGTGCATATGATAGGTTGGCTATCTCTTCATTACTTAATTGTATTTGTTCTGGAGCTTTCATATGTTCTTCCATTTGGGCCATTTTTTGTCTTGGCACACCTGAACCAGGAAAGGTTAAAGTGACTAAGGCAGGTTCTGCTGAAAGGACTGATGTGCCTGACTGACTCGGGACATGTAGGTAAAAATGCTGGAATAACTCGTCCCAGTGTATAAAGTCTATCCACATCCACACAACTGCGGTTCCTTAGAAGAAAGTACATTCTCCATGGAAGGGATCACAGTTCTTTTCTTTCCAAGTTTTCCACCTGCCACATTCCTGTTATTTATTTATTGTTCCTTTTGTTTCCCTTTCCCAAGGAGATATGTCAGGAAAAAAAATATGTACTTCTAGCAATGTCAGAGTTTACTGTCTATGTTTTCTTTTAGGATTTTTATGGTTTCAAATCTTACATTCAAATCTTACATTATCAGAGTTTATTTTTATATATGGTGTAATAAGATAGTCTGGTTTCATGGTCTTTGCATGTATTTGTCCAATTTTTTACAAGTCTATTTACTGAATAGACTGTCTTTACCCCATTGTATGTTCTTACTTCCTTTGTCATATATTAATTGACAGTATAGGCCTGGGTTTATTTCTGGGCTCTCTATTCTGTTCTATTGCTCTATGTATCTTTTTATGCCAGTACAATGTTGTTTCAATTACTATAGCTTTGTAGTATAGTTAGTTATCAGGTAGCATGATACCTCCAACTTTATTTTTCTTTCTCAAGATTGCTGTGGCTATTTGTGGTCTTTTGTGATTACATATAGATTTTAGGATTATTTTTTCTAGTTCTGTGAAAAATGCCATTGGTTTTTTGATACAGGTTATTATCTATAGAGTGCTTTGGGTAGTATGGGCATTTTAGTGATGTTAATTCTTCTTCGTGAGCAAGGTAAATGTTCAATTTATTTGTATCTTCAGTCTCTTTCTTCATTGTCTTAGAATTTTCTAAGTACAGGTCTTTTACGTTTCTAGTCAAATTTATTCTTAGGTATTTAATTTTTTGATGCAATTGTAAGTGGGATTGTTTTCTTAATTTCTGTTTGTGGTAGTTCATTATTGTATAAAAATGCAATTGATTTCTGAATATTAATTTTGTATTCTACTTTACTCAGTTCATCAGTTCTAGTAATTTGTTGGCAGAATCTTTTGGGTTCTCTATATATAGTATTATGTCATTTGCAGATAATGGGAGTTTTACTTCTTTCCAATTTGAATGCCTTTTTTTTTGTTTTTCCTTGTTTGATTGCTATGGTTATGATCTTCAATACCTATGTTGAATGTAAGTGGTAAAAGTGGAGAACGTAATCTTACGGAGAACGGTTTTAGTGTTTTCCTGTTGAGTGTGATGTTAGAATTTATTGTATGTGGCCTTTATTATGTTGAGGTATGTTCTCACTAGTGATTCTCACTTTGCTGAGAATTTTTATAATAAGTGGATGCTGGATTTTATCAAATGCTTTTTCTGTATCTATTTATATTGTCATATGATTTTAAAGTTTTTTTTTAAGATTTATTTATTACTTTTTAGAGACAGGGGAAGGGAAGGAGAAAGAGGTAGAGAAACATCAATGTGTGGTTGCCTGTCATGCACCCCCTGCAGTGGACCTGGCTTGTGACCCAAGCATGTACCCTGACTGGGAATTGAACCACCAACCCTTTGGTTCACAGGCCGGCACTCAATCCACTGATCCACACCAGCCAGGATAATTTTAAAGTTTTTAAGTAAACAAACATTTTAAAGCATGCACACACTCCATTGCCACTTTTTCTAACATATCTTGAGCCTTAGATCTTATAGATAATAATGCCTATTGCATATGTATTATTTGTAGGAGTTATTTGTTTCAGTGGTTCTTTTTCTTAAGAGAAACTACAAATCAAATATATTACACTTTTTGTTTTAAATGTTGAATTTAATATTGAACATATTAACTTTCTACGTATTTTGGGTTACTTGGTTATATCCAGTCCCCTTTGAAGGGGGTTGTATCTGTTTCAAGATTATGAGACCTCTTAAAATGACATGCTGAGATTGCTGGGGTGGGGCCGGTGAGGCAAGTATAAGGGGGATTATATGATAATGGAAAAATATAATAAAGATTATATATATTTTTTTTAAATGATGCACTGGGTGGAAAAAAAGCAGGTAAAAAATATATGTTCACAAAGAAAGATCCAAAGGAATTTACAGGGCTTGGGAAACTATAGCTCTCCAGATCTAAGAATGATATTTACCTATTTAACAGATTGTCAAAACAAATGAAACATAAAAACAATATGCAACAGAGACCATAATGTGACCCCCACGGGCTAAAATATTTACTGTTTCCTTTTAAAACAAAACATAATGAAACATTTGCTTCTCCCTAGTGTGTGCCTGGGATTATGGTTAATTTTTATTTTTAAAAATAAAGAATGTGTTTCATGAGTTCTTTTTTATATAAAAATTAAAGTATTAAAATGGATCTTGCTTTAGGAAAGGCCATGTTTATTTGGTTAATAAACTTACAAGGTTTAGAGTAGATTTGTTTATTCTTTACTCTCTTTCTTGTAGCATGATGAACTTGCAGATAGTCTTCCCTGCACAGAGGGAGAGTTTATCTTCCTTCGTCTTAATGTTCTTCGTGAGGTATGTAGTCATAGTCATTGGAATCTGCACTCTAAAACAAGGTGCTCTTTAATATCTTTAATGACAGTGTTCTATTTGGTTATAGTATTTGGAAAGAGAGCTTACCATGGCCAGCCTACCATTCACATTTGATGTTGAGAGGAGCATTGATGACTGGGTCTTCATGTGCTTCTTTGTAGGAAATGACTTTCTTCCTCACCTACCATCATTAGAGATTAGGTATGTGTGTTTCTGTGAGTTTTTAGACTACTGCTTTAGCCTTCTTGCCTTTACACTTGCGTATTGGCCCTAATGTTTGTTTCCTGGTTGCAGGGAAGGTGCAATTGACCGTTTGGTTAACATATACAAAAATGTGGTACACAAAACTGGGGTAAGTGCATTCTTGAATAATTTCAAAACAGAAATGTTTGCTTTTATAAGAAGGTCATTTTCTATGTATTTTATCACTTACAGGGTTACCTTACAGAAAGTGGTTATGTCAATCTACAAAGAGTACAGATGATCATGTTAGCTGTTGGTGAAGTTGAGGATAGCATTTTTAAAAAGAGAAAGGATGATGAGGTAAAGTGTTTCTATTGCAGTAGCTAAATTGCTCCTGTCTCTAATAGGCTATGATGATCCTGTGATTGTAATTTTTACTTCTTTGAGTGTGTTGTTATATCATTACAGTGTATCAAACATCAGTGTAATCATTAGTGGACAGTGCTTTAATTATTTTGTAAAGGTTGTGATGCTTGCTGTGTGGAACTATATTGCACACTGTGAATTGCATTGTAATTTTTTTCTCTTCATGATCTTAATTAAGATATAAATTGAAATGCTTGTCTAGTCAATAGGATGTAAAATGAGGGTTCTAAGGCTACAAAAATGCTGGGATTGAGCTAGTACCTGCCATGTTTACAGGAAATATTTATTCTCTGGAAGACAGGTTAAGAGCTAAGAACTCTACTCTGGTAATAGAATGTACAGTATCTGGGTTGGATTGCATCAACCATGGTAGATGGTTGCAGCTTTTAGTAAGAAATTTAAACATATAAGAAAAAAAAATAACCAAGCTCTTATAAATTGATTATATCTGATAAGGTGAGGGCTTAGGTGAGAAGTCCAGGTTTTTGACTTGGTATTTGGGAGTTTGCTGATGCCATTCCCTGAGATAGCAAGTACTGAGGTAAACCGGTTAGGATGGTGACAAGGTAGAAATAAAGTTTCATTTTGGAGATAACTGAGTTTTAGGGATACCTCAAACACTCAGGACACTTGAAAGGGAAAAAGTCTGGGAAGCAATTTGGTAGATGTATGAAAAGCTCAGAGCAGAAGTTTTTTAAAAGGAGGTATGAGAACCATTAGCAGCTGGAAGGTACTTCAAGTGATAAGTATGAACTTGAAATCTCTGGGAACTTGTGTGTAGTGAAATTGCCTCCAACGGAAACCTCAAGGAGAAGCGTGGATATTGAAGGAGAATGAAGAGCCAGTTCTAGAGAGATGGGAGGGAATACCTGAAGAGAGGGGAAGCTATTAATACTGCCTGAGGTGTCAGAGCTGTGTGGACAGGCCTCTAGTCTTCAGCCAGGGGTTCAGAGGCCCTGGGGAGTTGGTGGGGGGCAGCAGCCTGGAGGCTGAGTGTGTTGGAGGTTGATTGTGGGGGAGTGGGAAGGGAGATAAGCAGTGGGTAAAATGAACAGAAAGTACTAACTTCTTACAAAGTAGAGGAAATCCTTTTGGATACTGATTTGATAAAAGGTAATATGGCTGTTTTGAGCAAATAGCAACATAATATTGCTTCATGATCTAACAGATTCAAACATGTCATTGTATCTGATAAGGTTTCATATTTTCTTCAGGTTTGTTATTTTAGAACTTTGGGTAACATTTTAAGTAAGAGTAAGTAGACTGTTAGCATTCTTTCCAAAGCCTTTGGTATTTGGTAATCTTCTTTGATGGAAAGAATTTTTCACATGTAAAGTTCAAATAACAGAACTAACTTTGGGATATCAAATGTCTACCAGAATGGCCATTTTTAACTAAGTCTTCAACAATTATAGTGGCTTCACTTGACCTGCTACCATTTATACTTAAGAAAAAAATATATTTATTGTGTACTACTTCATGTAAAAACATCGTTAGAATAGTCCTTTTATGTGGCTTTAGCAGAGTATATACTATTAAATATTGGCTATTTTTGGCATTAGAGCAGGTTGTATGGGATTTGATAAATAACCAGAGTGCTTCAGATTTAGGTAATAATGGTTTTCAGATGGCCTGGCAAACACAGCATTTTAAAACTATGAATCTTTTTGGTGTCCTTGACATCATATGACGTCCATCAGTGTGGTTGGGCATGGGTGGGGGTGGAGTTATGAAACCTCAGAAATTCAATATAAAAGTATATGGTGTTATATATTTTCCTGGAAAGTGTGTCCACTTTTGACAGACTTCCAGAGGAGTTCGTAGCACCCAGCTGGATTGTTCTGCTTATGTGTTACTACTACCCTTTGAAATACCAGCCAAATAGATAGAAGAGGAATACATTCAATATTTGTTATTAAAATTAAGGAATTAGGTCAGAAATGTGATGCTTTTTATTTTTTGAGCTTTGAGGTTTGCATTGCAAATATTGTTTACTTATTCAATAAATATTTATTGTGTTACCATATGCCAGATAGTTTTCTGAGTGTTACTGATACAACAAAAAAACAAATCAAAACAGAAAAACACAAAAAATTCCTAACCTTACAGAGCTGACATTTTTCTGGGTGAGATGGATAAGTACAAAAACTTAAGCAAATTGAATAATGTGTTAGTGATAAGTGCCAGGAAGAAAATTAAAGCAGGTGAGGAAATATCTGGGAAGGTGGTGATAGGTACTTTGCAGTTCTAGAAAAGATGACTAGAGAGGACTACACTGACAGATGACTTTGTGTAAAGACCTGAAGGATGTGAGATGTTTATAGGAAAAGCATTTCAGATAGAGGGAGTAGCCACAGGAAAGCCTCTGAGGCAGGGGTATACCCAGATGTTCACAGAACAGCAAGGAGCCAGTGTGGTAGGAGCAGAGGAAGCAAAGGAAAGGTAATAGAAGAAGTCAGAAAAATGATGGAGGGCTAGATCTGGTAGGACCCTTCAGGTCATTATGAGGTCTTTAGCTTTCATTCTAGAGGGTTTGAGTATGAAAGTGACAAGAACTGACACATCAATCATAAAAGGGTCACTAGCTCTTATATTGAGACTCACTGTAGAGAGGCAAAGATAGAGGCAGTGATCCTGTTTAGGAGAGGTGAACCCAGTTAGTATGGAGGCAAAGAAAAGCATTAAGCCAAGTCCAAGGGAGCTAGTGTAGTCATAATGGATATGACAGGAGATAGCTGGATTCTGTATGCTTTGAAGATAGTACCAATGAGATTGATTAATGAGTTAAATGCTAGGTGAGAGAAAGAAAGCTATAAAGAATGATTGCAAGGCATTTTTTTCTGAGCAGTTGCAAAATGGTCTGAGCAACTGTGATGAGGAACCCTGGGAAGTGCAAATCTGGGGGCAGGGATTCCGTTTTAGAGATTCTGAGTGTAGAGAGATCCTGGTTGAACACTCATAAGCATATAGGTGATGTTTAAAGCCATGAGGCTAGGTGATTTACTCCTATGAAGGTACAGCAGTGGCAAGGTCCAAGTATTGGTCTCAGGTGAACACCAACATTAAGAGGTTGGCGAGTTGAGGAGTAAGGGCAAAGCAGCAAGAGTGAAAGAGGAGAACCAGGTGAGTGTGGTGTCCTAGAAGACAAGCATGATTCAAGAAGGAAAGAGTCATGGTCAGTAAGGACTGAGAATGGAGTAATGGATTTTGCAGTCTGTAAGTGACTGGTAACTTAGGTAAGAGACGTTTAATTAAAGATGGGGGTAAAAGCTTGATTAAATAAGTTGGTGGTTTTCATATCTTAGGTGTGTTCAAGGTAGTCAGTCACTGTGTATTCAACATTCAGGTCCTCTTTTGGCAGAAAAACATTCTGTTAACATACTGCAGTTGGCAGTACTGATTAGAAGAGATAGAAATGAAGCTAGTAGAATGACAGTACGGTACCAGCTGGCCCTGTTTTACGCCACAGCTGCAGCCACGGCCATCTTAGCTGTCATTTCAGTGCCTTGACAGTCATTGAGTCATGGGCATAAGAGGAGTGCTTTCTGGGGTAAAGGAGGCCTTTGAATGGTCCAAATAGTAAGTGGGCAGCAAGATAACCCCAATCCTAGGCAGCTGAAACCATGGCTACATTTTGAAAACTTACCAGTATAGACAAGACCCTTTCCTGTGAGTTAAATTGGCCCAGAATAAGCAGTGCAAAACATCTGAATTTTTCTTTCTTTCATTAGATTGACTTTTTTGAACCAGTGGTGGGAGTAGTATTTGTATAGAGCTCACTTCACTTCTCTCTTTACTCACTTATGCCATAGATGTTACAGAGTCAGGAACTGTAAGCTCTTTTTTAGGTAACACAGGCTTGTTACTAAACTCTTGTCAACATCTTTAAATTTGATATCTTGATTGTTAAATGAATTGAGCCACAACTTAAGAATTCTTTGTTTCCTTACTTATTTGTATCTTCTTCATATTGGGAGCCTATTTGCTCCAGGGTATAACCAATGGTCTTTGTCATGAGTCTTTCTTACTTTGTGAAATTATATCAAAAACTATATGGGAAAAAAAATAGGAACAATTAAATTGTATCTAAACTCAATACAGAGTGCTCTCTACCCATCTAAAGTTCTGGTAAGCAACACTTTAAACATATAGTCCATTATGTAGTTTAATTATGTACCTAGGTTTCTGAGGTCTTCCTTTAAAACTTTAATTGCCTCCTAAATCATTCCTGATACTGTTTAACTCTTACATTTTTGTGTAATTATTTGACAGAATATGTGGATTTTATACTTTTAGGACAGTTTTAGAAGACGACAGAAAGAAAAAAGAAAGAGAATGAAGGTGAGTTTTAATTAATTTTGAAACATTGGTTGTAGCATAACTTTACAGTTTGGGAGGAAGTAGTTTATTACAGTAGCTTTTTATTCCTTATCCAGTGGGAGTTGGTTAGGGACATAGAGTTCATCGGGTTACCCTCTTACCTAGAAAAAGAATGCAAGTGTCGATTTTATTTTATTTTAATAAAATTACATTTTATTGTTTATGCTATTACAGTTGTCCCAGTATTTCTCCCTTTGCCCCCTCCACACAACCGCCTCACTCCCTGAGGCAGTCCTGTCACCATTCCATGTTCATTGTTCATTCATGTATGTTCTTTGCCTCCTCTATTCCCTATACAGTACTTACATCACCATGACTATGCTGTAACTACAAACTTGTACTTCTTAATCCCGTCACCTTTTTCACCCCCATCCCCCACCCTCTCCTATTTGGCAACCGTCAAAACATCCTCTGTATCCATGGTTTTCTTTCTGTTTTGCTTGTTTATTTACTTTGTTTTTTAGATTCAATTGTTGATAGATATGTATTATAGCCATTTTATTGTTCACCTTTTTGATCTTTTTAAAGAAGACCCTTTAACATTTCATATAATACTGCTGTGGTGGTGATGAACTCTTTTAGCTTTTTCTTGTGTGGGAAGCTCTTTACCTGCCCTTCAATTCTAGATGGTAACTTTGCTGGTTAGAATAATCTTGGATATGGGTCCTTGCTTTTCATCATTCTGAATATTTCTTGCTAGTCCCGTATAGCCTGAAGTTTCTTTTGTGAAATCAGCAGAGTCTTATGGGAGTTTCCTTATAGGTCACTTGCTGCTTTTAAAATTCTCTTTTTCTGTTTAACCTTTGGCATTTTAATTATGTTGTACCTTCGTGTGGACCTTTTTGAGTTCATTTTGCCTGGGCAGGACTCTCTGTGCTTCCTGGATTGTTTATCGATTTTCTTAACCAAGTTAAGGAAGTTACCTGTCATTTTTTCATATAGGTTTCCAATTTCTTGTTTTTCCTTCTCCTTCTGGTACCCCCATGATGCAAATGTTGGTGTGCTTGAAATTGTCTCAGAGGCACCTTACACCCTCCTCATTTGGGGGAGTTTTTTTCTTCTTTCTGTTCTCATTGGTTGGGTTTTTTTCTTGTTTTGATTTGTTTTGGGGGGTTTTTCGCTTCCTTATATTCCAAATGCTGATTTGATATCGACCTTCATCCACTCTACTGTTGATTTCCTGTAAATTGGTCTTTATTTCAGTTAATGTATCCTTTGTTTCTAACTGTATCTTTTTTACGTTGTTGAAGTTCTCACTAAGTTCATTGAACATCCTTATATCCAGTGTTTGGAACTCTGCAGCTAGTAGATTGCTTGTCTCCATTTTTTTTTCCCCTGGGGTTTTGTTCTATTTTATTTGGGCTGTGTTTCTTTGTCTCCTCATTTTGGCAGCCTTCCTGTGTTAGTTTCTGTGTATTAGGTAGAGCTGCTATGTCTCCCAGGCTTGGTAGAGTAGCCTTATACACTAGATTTACTATAGGGTCCAGTGGCATACCCTCCCCTATCACCCAAGCTATGTACTCAAGGTGCATCCCTCAACTCTTGCCCAACAGTTCAGTTCCTCCTCATATATCTCTGGTGCCTTTCAGTCTGCTGCCCCTCTGCTGGAGCCCAGAGGGAGTAAGGCCAAGTAAGTCTGTGCACAGGACCTTTGAGAGGAACTACCTGGGACTCCAGCAGTTTCTGTCTTCTGCAGTCTTAATCCCCACTTGTTTCTCCAGATTAAAATTATGGAGACTTCTCTTCCTGGCATTGGAACTCTGGGTTGGAGGGCCTGGTGCAGGGCTGGGACCCTTCACTGTTGAGATATCCCTCCCTATTTTTGTCTGCCGTATGTGGGTGTGGGACCAGTCTGTTCTGCGTCTCCACCCCTCTTACCAGTCTTGGTGCAGTGTCTTTAATTCTGTATTGTAGGACTTCTATTCAT